>CAUOPZ010000133.1:0-2500 GCA_963457665.1 Thysanoteuthis rhombus | reverse complement strand
TATATAAATGTTTGTATAAGTTTATATGTATATATGTATATATATGTATAAGTGCATATATATATATGGATGTGTTCATATATATGTGTGTCTATATATATATATATATATATGTGTCTATATATATATATATATGTATATATATGTATATGTGTGTGCATATACATATATATTTATATGTGTGTATATATATATATATGTGTGTGTATATATATGTATGTGTGTATATATCTATATGTGTGTTTATATATATATATATATGTATATGTGCATATATATATATGTGTAAGTGTGTATATATATTTTTATATGTTTGTATATATATATGTATATGTGTACATACATATATTTTTATATGTTTATATACATATATGTATATTTGTCTATATATATATATATATATATGTGTATTTGTGTATATATATATATGTATATTTGTGTATATATATACATATGTATATTTGTGTATATATATATATGTATATTTGTGTATATATATATATGTATATGTTTCTATATATATATATGTATATGTGTGTATACATATTTATGTATATTTGTATATATATGTATGTTTCTGTGTATATATATATGTGTGTAAATTTTTACGTCGGTCAGTATATAAATATTGATGTATATGTGTATATATGTATATATATATGTGTATGTATATTTATAAGTGTACATATATATATGTGTGTGTATATATTTATGTGTATTTATATATATATAATTGTATATATATGTGTATTATATATTGGTGTAAATATATGTATATGTGTACATATATGAATATGTGTATATATATATATTCGTATATATATGAATATTAAATATATATTCCTATATATATGTATATGTGTATATATATTCGTGTGTATATACATATGTGTGTATGATTATATATTCATGTATATATATGTATAAGTATATATATATATGTATATGTGTATATATATTGTCGTGTTCACATATTTATATGTCTATATATATATATATGTTTATATTTGTGTATATATATGTATATGTCAATAAATATATTTGTGTATATATATGTATATATTCATTTATAAATTTGAGTAAAATTTATCTAGTTTGTATATATACATTTGTATATATACGTGTATATGTGCAGATATATATGTGTATATATATGCATATGTGCATATATATACGTGCAAATATATACGTGTGTATATATACGTATATATGTGTGTATATATATATGTATGTGTGTGTATATATATGTATGTGTGTGTATATATGTATGTGTATATACATAAAATTGTATATTCATATATATGTGTATGTATATATATAGTTATATATGTGTATATATATATGTGTATATATATATATGTGTATAGATATATATGTATATATACGTGTGTATATATATATATGTATATATATATATGTATATATATATATATGTATATATATATATACGTATATATATGTATGTATATATATATACGTATATATATATGTGTTAATATATATATGTATATATATATACTTATATATATATACGTATATATATATATATATATATATAGATATGTATACATATAAATGTGTGTATAAGTATATATATGTGTGTGTTATATATATGTTCATGTATTTATATATATGTATATATGCGTGTATATATATGTACGTGTATAAATATATATATATATACATGTATGTTGGTATATATATATATATATATATATATGTGTATATATATATATGGTTGTATATATATGTATATGTATGTATATATATATGTATGTTTTCATGTATATATGTATACACATATATACTCACATTTCTATATGTGTATGAATATATATTTGTATATGAATATATATGTGTTTTTTATATATGTATGTATATGTCAATATGTATATATATGTGTATATGTTTATATATATATATAGATATATATATGTATAAGTGTGTATATATATGTATAAGTGTGTACATATATGTATGAGTGTGTGTATATATGTATAAATCTGTATATATATATGTATATGTGTGTATATATATATATGTGTGTATATTTATATGTATATGTGTGTATATATTTATATGTTTCTGTGTATATGTATGTATACCTCTATATATATATTCCCATATATATACGTATATGTGTGTATATTATTCGTGTGTATATATGTATATGTGCATATGTAATTCATGCATATATCTGTACATGAGCATATATAAATTTGTGTATGTATATGTATATATATATATTCGTTTATATATATGTATATGTCTATATATATATTAAAGTATGTATATGTATATGTCTATATATATATATTACTTTATATATGTATATGTCAATATGTATATTTGTCTATATATATGTATATGTCTATATATATATTTTTCGTGTATATATATGTATATGTCAATATATATATTTGTCTATATATATGTCTACGTCTATTTATGCATTTGTATATATATATATATCTGTATTTATGTGTATATGTGTAGATAT
>CAUOPZ010000132.1:10000-30000 GCA_963457665.1 Thysanoteuthis rhombus | reverse complement strand
CATTTCATTATTCAGTAAGGAAGAAAGATGTTTTAATAGTCATCTACAAAATACTGATAGTAATTTACAAGCAAAACAAAAAAACAAAATGTAAGTTTTGAGTTCAAGTTTTGTTAATGTAGAGAATAATTAAAAATGTTCATCTCCAAGATACAATAGGTTTGTCAGAACTGGAAGAAAAATTATATAGGGTATATTATGAATGAAAAATGCTTATTTTGATAATTCAGTGTTCATTTTGGACCCTATCTTCAAAATTGCACCTTTCCAGTGGTCTGACTGCTGTAGACTTCGAGTATGTCATTGTGCACACCTGATACAATAAAAGACCATTGAGAAACCTTTTGTCGTTGACTTTCTGGAGGGGGGGGGTAGAGAGGAAACTTTACTTTTCAAAACAAGCCCCCCCCCCCATTACCAAGTTATAAATGAGAAGTAAAAAGAATTTGCAAGCAAATACTCATTAGATGCCCCAACAAAAACAGCAAAAAAATGCAACAGATAGGAGAGAAGATAAAAATAAATAGAAAGTGTGTAGGTAGTATAAACTAGGTTTTCAGTGTTAAACAAAATATGTAATAGGAAACAGAGTAATCATCAGGGCAAGAAGTAAATGCTAACTTTTCATTCAGTGCTATTAAAAAAATCTTATCTGACTTCCTAACAGAAACCTCACAGAAATATATCATCATAAATCAGAGACTTTAAAAATATATTTGGATGAAATGTCAAATCAAAACAAAAAGGAGAATTTTAGGTCAGAAGAATCAAGTGTTATGTGAAGAGCCACAAGCAAGAAAAGAATGGATAAATAAACATTAACATCAGTTACTGTATTTGTTGGTTCATAAGATGCATGGTTAACAAAAATCCAATTCAGTGCATCAAAGACAGAAGCTGTAGAATAAACATGATGAAATGTATTAAAATACCCTAGTGTTACTGATTCACCACATAGGGTGACTAATATGGTAAATGTAATTTGCATGTAGCCACACCAAGAGAAAACTTGATCCTGAATATACAGATTGATTATATCATGCCTCATCACAGAGCAATAGTTAGCAAACTAATCTCACCGACCATTACTACTGTGTAGTTGTAGTAAGTTTGATCCTGTGTGCTCTACACTTGTGGCCTTGTGTCAAACTAAGCCGAGAAAAAAATCTATAGACATAATGCTGGTGAGACAGGTATAGAGTTTTGAATAAATCATCTTATAATGGAACACCTTCAGGAAATACAATAGGTTTCTTCATTTTATTTTATTTTTGATTTTAGTGCAAGAGAAAAGGTCATCATATTGAATTGTGCAGGCACCATAAAGAAGAGAGTCATGGTGGTGCAGCAGTTATAACAGTGCAGATTGTGTATATAATATGAAGCATTAACTGAATTTCATAAAAATATATACTGAATTCCATAGCGATGCTTTTAAGATTCTTTTTTAGCTGCACAAAAAGAGCAGAGACAAATATTTTCAATTTTTCTTAAATCAAAAGTATCATATCAATCCAACAGGATATGGCTTAAAAAAACTCCTGTTTAGCATCACTAGTTGTGGTAGTAATAGCATAAAGAGGAGGATGGCTCAGCCAAAGGTCTAGACAATTTCATATCAATCAAACATGATAAAGCCAAGAATGTGCTTGAATGCATGGGCAATAAACTAATATCAAGAAGTCCAAGTATTCAAGTACTAATCCCAGTCACTGATACAACCAAACAAAAATGTTGGGTAGATATTCTCTTTTCAGTCATCTGTCTGACTATGTCAGTGCTCCTAGTTATATTTGTTGGCATACAACCTTAAAAAATTACGCATGTAGTCCACTAGCCACTTTCTATCAACATTATTAATTTTTTTTCCCTTTTTTCAAGTTTTTAGGGGGGGGGAGCTAGATTTACAATAATAATCCATTGTGAAATAGATACATTTCTTTCGCTACCTCCATGGTACTGCTTCATGATGTACATGATTCAGAGAAACAAAAGGATAAAATTTGGAGTTTCAAAGGACACCATCTGTAGTCCAGCAAGCTTGGCACATAACAGTTCCAGTGATGTTGATCTAATGTTTCTCTGTAAGCCTGTTTTGCTCACTAAAATTGAACAACTTGTAAAAACTTAGTCTGGTCCTAGCTCCAAGGGGGTACAATACAGGTGGTTAAGTGGAGTATTAGTACCAAATCAATGGCTAACACTTTACACAAAAGGTTGGGGGACTAGGATGTTTTTATCTGAATATTTCAATAAGTGAAATCCTGTTTGAATAAAATCCTACGACATAGAATCATTTCAACTCTTTCCAGTAGATGATAATTTTTTGGAAACTGATCCCAAAACTTTATTATTTGATATTCAGTACAATCAATATGATTGTCACATGAAAGATAAAAATCATGTCATTCAAAACAAATTACGTTGTAGAAAATTGTTCATTCTGTTTTTCAACAACAAAGACAATTTCTAGATATACAATAAGAAAAGGGAACTTTCCTACAAGATTAAATAAAATCTTGTCAACCATGATTTATAATACTTGATAAAACAGGACACAATTTCATTATATCCATTTTTAAAAGTTAGTTTAGGGACTCAATTTAACATTGCAGGGTACAATCCATCAACAAGATTGCAGGGGTTGGCATGTCCAGCTCCATGTCGCATGTGGTGGGTTGAGCTAACATCATCAGTCTTTTATTGTCCGTTGTTGGACAAAGACCTTTCCCACCATTTGCCACATTTCTCTATCATGGGAATTCTGAAGCCTGTATTTTCTGGATTTGTCAAGTTCATCTCTCCATCTTGTATTCTGTCAGCCTCGGTTTCACATATGATCTCTGGGAATCCATGTTGTGAGTTATGATGTCCATTGGTTCTCTGCCATTCTTGCAACAAGACCGGCCCATTACCATTCAAGTTTTCTAGTAGATTCTATGATGTCTCGCACAACCTTTTTCTTCCTGATAGAAGATGCTTTCTTGTGATCCCTTGATGTAAAGTTGAGCATAATTCTCTCATGCGCGCATTGCATACTTCTCAGATCATGGGTCTGTCTCTTGGTTAGGTTCCATGTTTCAGCTCCCTAAGTGACTATCAGGAGGATGATTTGGTTATATCTTGTCAAAGAAAAAGAAATGTCTATCCAAGAGATCTTACTCATCAAAAAATTATTACTCTTATTTCTGCATTGTTTCGAGCGTTTTGCATAATTCAAAATTTTTTTGAAAAGTACAGATAGTAAAAAAGTAAGATACTATTCTTTCATTCAATAGATTACAACTAGCAGAAGAACTAGGTTAATAATTAACAATTCACAGTCTCAAAAAGCTTCATGCATCATAGCAGCCAGTGAAAAATCAACTTTGAAGATGTGAATTCAAATGAAAAAAAAAAAAAAAAAAAAAAAAAAAAAAAAAAAATCGCATATACAATTATATAACGCCTATAATATTATTGTTGTTTATATCACAATTATGAATCTTTTTCTTGCATTCTCCGCATTTCATTTTGATAAGGGGTTCAATTTTTTTTGTTTTTAATATTCATTTGATATCACAAGGTGAATAAAAGAAAAAAAAAAAAAAGAAGCTTTTTCTAATGTAAACCAAACCAATTTACAGCCAAAACCTGTCATTTCAATTTTAATAACTATCAACTCTATTGAAGCACAGAAAATTACTAATACCGTGGAATTTTCATCTTTTAGCTTAAACCCATGAACATTAACCTTCCAAAGTGATCCTAGCCTTTTCTCATATTTTGGGATGACTTTAGACGATCACAAATCCAACTATTGTCTGATTTACTGAAAATCAAGCTGATTTCTCATCAAATTATGCTGACTAATCCTTTTGCAAGTCCTTTTCAAAAGATCAGTGTAAGTGGAGACAAGAATTATTCATCCTGCTAAAAAGACTTATATCCATTTTATTTATTTTTTATTTCTATTATTATTCGGATTATCCTCATCTTGGTTGTTTTTTCATACAACGTTTCAGCTGTTGTACTTTACAACCCTCATCAGGTATCATCTGGTGGGTGTGGGGAAGTAATGAACCAAACCCTTTATTTAACTGACGGGGGTATATTGACCACACTCCCCTCTTAGCATTAGTAGTATTATTATTGTCTCACACTGGGATTGAACCTAGAACCATCAGATTACTTGCAGTAATTTTGTCTGATTCTGTAACCACTACGCTGTGTGTCCATGTGGACAACCAGTGCTAATTTTTAGGAGCCTTAATCCTCAGGTGACAGTTTTTGGTATTTGATGTTACTGTTTTCTGTCTTTCATTATCAGAGGTTTCCATATGGTATCCATTTCAATGCTAGGATTACTGAGGCAGTTTTTCTTGCCTAGCATGTGGGCCGACTCTTCCAATTTTCAAATCTTCCAATGTTCTTCCTGATCAATTATTTCAACCTCGTTCCATAGGGGTAGGTGGTAATTAGACAAATAAGTGATTAAATTTTGGGGTGTATCATTGTCACGTCAATACCACACAATATCTCAAGATAATCAATATATTCCAATTAAATTTTGTGGGAGGGTTGATTGAGTAATGCACAATGCAAGTAGGAGAAAATTTTCGGGTAGATCCATACTTACCCTCCCTACATGCATCAGGTTAGCTTATTCAAGAAAAATTACACATGAAACTAAGAGTGAAATGATGTAAAACTGAACTTGACTACTGAAAAACAATTTTGATAATAATAATAGATCACAGAGAGAGAAAAAGCTCCCAAAGACTAAATGTGTACAAGCTGTGCCATATACAATAGAAAGATACAGATGCTCACACACACATATACCATATTTTTTCAAATATCTGACACTGGGGAGAGGAGAAAAAAAAAAAAAAAAAAAAAAAAAATCAACATTTTTAGTATATAAAGGACCATCAAGTTTAAAAGAAACCATTTCCTCAAGAATCAAAAAACAATTTAAATTCAATTTAGAGTCAATTACATTTTCACAATCTACTTTTCCATAACTCATTTCCAGCTGCTCAGTTAAAAGCAAATTTTTGTATTAGATTAGCTTATTTATTCAAGAAAGACAAGACAGAATGAAAACAATTGAAACATTCAAGTAAAGATGTTACTACTCCCACTATTTTAATGACAGTTTATCACTAGCTTTTGAATATACTGAAAATTAGGAGAGGAAGAGCTAATACAAGCTTCCATTAGAACTAACAGATATAAGAAACAAATGCTTCAGAGCAAGCAAGTCAGTTACAAAACAAAATGTCATGTGGCTCAACAGCTAATTGTGACAGTTAAAAGTGTTAGATGGGTGACTCCACTTATGAAAGTTCATACAAGAAGGAGAACAGTTAGACAAGCAGAAAGAGCAGGAAACAAGATGCTAACAGGATACTCATCCTGGCAACTGCTAAGGTAGGGGAAGTGTGGTGGCAATGAATTTCCGGATTTGCAGAACAGCTCTATGAGGCAATTAAGATGACGCAGCTAAACGGCCAATAAATGGCAAATGAATTATCACACTAAGCACCCAAGATCAGAAAAGCATACAAATATTTAAGCACTGAATATTGAATACATTTGAATAAAGGGAAGAGAAAAGGAAATTCAAAACATCAATAGTCCACTCAAGTTACTATCAAGAGTACAATTATTCAATACATAGCTAGCCCAAATGAGAAAAAAAACGAGGCACCATAAATGTGGATCTTTTTTACAACTTTAGCACAGACAGTGGCCATGTTAAGGTGAAGAGCAATGATCACTCTTCACAAGCAATATTTCTTGTGGAACTTTGTGAATGAAGACTATAATTAGTCACGTAAAAGCATTAAAGATTCTAAAAAAAGCATTAACTATTATTGAATTCAAGTAGCAAAAATTCATTTTCCAAGTGCTAACTTAATTAGACCAAAAAGTGTAATTCCTGCATGTTAAAACAAAAAGTTGATTACAATAGAGACATCAGATTATAATTGAAAAAAAAAAAAAAAATTCCATTTAATTTGTTAAATCTACAAAAAGATTCCCTCATTTCTAAAAGGGAAAATCTAGAACAAATGAGAAAATAGAAAGTACCATACCAATAATTCTAACATTTGAATCTTCTCAAATTGAATACAACCATTACATTTTATCTTCAAAATTTTCATTTCAACAAAATATAAAAAGCTTGAGGAAGAGGAAAAGGAAAAAGTTGTTCTCTGTATCCCTTAATCTTGTTGCAGATCAATATGTACCTAAATACAAAATTAAAGCTTCAATAAAGCCCAGTCAAAATTTTCTTGTGGCAGTAATATATTTTGCAAAATGACAGAACAATGCCAACAAAAATTCAAGATACCTCAAACATATAAATCATGCTTTGTAGAGGGAAAAAAAACCCTAGTCAAGCAAGATAATACAAAACCAGAGCTGCTTCAACCCACCAACACAAAATGAAAATAATTCCACTGTAATAATATACTTAGCTTTTGAAATATATCCATGTACAAAAAAATGAGATTTGTCAACTTTGTTGAAACTAACTCTGGAATAAAATATTTTTTTGAGAAATTAGTTTAATTAGGAAACATTTGAAACAAGAAAAAAATAAGTAGAATCAATGGAGGAGTTTTGTTGTTTTCACAATGCCATAGAAAGTTGAAATAATCATATTACTAGTTAATCACCATGAAAAAAATTCAGATATATAGGTTTCTTCAATATCTGAAAGTAAGATGTCCCCATCAAGCCTCCTGTAAGCCGAAACGGCATAAAGAAGCAAGAAACGATCACCATAAATTTACATGGGAAATTTCTTTTGATCATCCAAGATACAAAAAAATGGTTAGGATGGTATGTCAGACTGAGTCAGTGGCATAAAGTGGACTTATTGAATTCTACTAGATGATTTTTTTCCCCCAGAAAAGTCACAAAAAAAAAAAAATTGTTACAGTAGAAGATCCATTGTTTAAAATAGAGGGCAGGAGATATTATCAGCAGAATTGTTCCCATTAAGTGGAAGAGTCCATGGTTATGGACAGAAATCCAAGAAAATCACACAGTTCATTATACCTTAGGAGTTGGTATCAGACCATCTCTACTGGAAAACCTGGTAAGGATCAAATCCACTAATAACAGTCGGCAAGATCAACTTGCGGAACATTGTTATACGATATGAATCCTGACGGAAGGGGGAATCAGATTTATTTGGATTGAGATGTTTGTTGAGGAGTGGGAATACTAAATTCGTTTATAAAAATGGATAGGAAGTAATCTTTCAAGCAAAATTTATCGCCTAGTAGAGGAGTCAAGAGTTATGACAGCTGGCCAAATTCATTATTAGAGTAGATATTAATTATCGTCTTGATATTTTTCAAAACTAAGATATCTTGTGCAATAAAACAAACAGAAAAAAAAAAAGATCTGATAATTTTTGCGTATTACTATGTCAGACAATAGGTATACATCACAAAAAGTCATTTGGTATACAAGAAACACAAGCATAGAAATAGAGCAAAGGAAACCCCACCATGAGGCGGAACAAACTGAGCAATAGATAAGATGATAAGCAGACAAGCTGAGGGACCTATCAGATGAAGGATGACATCATACAAAAAAAATGGGAATATTCAAATATTAATAGAACTGGAATCAGTTGTAAGTAAATATTGCAGAGTTTTTTTTCAACTTGTATGTCAAAATATTCTTCAGTATGTTCATGTTGGAAAACAACATTTTCCTTTAAACCCATTGACTTGAGGAGAAGAAAAAAAACCTGGAACACCATGAAAAACAACATAGTCCGGTAATCATACGCAAATTTGTAAGGTATGTTCTGCATTTACATACTATGTAACAGTGTAGATAGACTTTTGAACAATCAGTAGATGAGGGACTGTGAAGACGAGTGGCTTTGGCATGAACATGTTTCAGGAATGGTCTCCCCTTTCATCTTAATTGAGAAGGAGCATTTCCTTATAACATGTCCATAAATTAGATCTCATTGGAGTATAGTATGATTAAATTAAATTAGAATTTATAGTTTGAGGGCTGTAGCATTTCAAGTTTTCTCTCTACATTCGTTTTGTAAATTCTCTTTGAACATAGTTTACAAAAACTTTTCCACGGATCTAGCATTTTGAAATATAGTAGAAATAGTTCAGAGAGAAAAAAAAAAGTGAAGCCGAGATTCATTCTAATTTATCACCTAAAATTCCAAGACTGGAAGAAAAAAAAAAGATTATAAACTAATAACTCAACTCAACTGTTGCAATTCAGTTTCTACAGTATAGCTTTCAAACTGGAGTACATCTGTGTTGGCCAACTTTTGGTCATCTTGGATAAATACAACTCAACGAGTTTACCTCAGCACCAAATTACTCAGTGTCTTACTATCTGCCGGTTGATATCTACAAAGATCCTCAATGAATTTCAAATATATGTTCAGTACGAGTGGACCATGGGCTAAGGAAGACATGATTAGAATTTAGAGTGGATCCAGGAAACATTTATTTACCCTTATGGTTCAAAGAGATTATTTTACTGGCTTATTATTATTATTTACTGGCTGATTATTTTACATAACTATTGTTATACAAGCCAACCGGTGTGGGTCCTAGGCAGAGATGATGCCAATTTCTCTGTCAAATCTAAACATGCATTTTTGTTATAATTTTTTAAAAAATTGGCTGTGGCTTTTTTACTCTATAGAGCAGTATTACAAATCAGAATAATCAAGTTTCAATGCTTCATTAGATCCAATGATGGAAATGTGTCTTGGAGACTTGGTATACAGGTAAGTCTCCATTAGAAAATATGGAAAAAACAAGAATCCCTGGGAATTAAGTAAATATACACCATACCCACTAACCATTTCCACCACTGATAAGAACATCGAAGAATCCAGGATTGAAAATTGGAAACCTATATCCAAATAGTTCAAACATGGCTCTTTACAGTAGTTTTTGCTAAAAAATGTTGCAGCCTTTTTGTATTAATTTATTTTTGCCTTTAAAAGTGGTATACATGTTATTTTTTTTTCCATTCAGGCCATTTTTTTGTTGAGATCTTACATATCAGGATCTAGAGGAGCTAGAAAGATCCAGATAATGACATTTTGTTGGACATTGAGACTAGTTTCTTCTTAGCCAAATGGAGCTCAGAGGTGGGCCACCTCATGAGCTTGTCTGATGTTTTCAAAATCTGCATAATAAAGTTTACCCCAAGAACATATTTTCAGCTCAGAAGTTCTTGTAATGAAAAGAAATAATTTATCCACTGTTGAACCGAAGAGAGTAGTCCTTGTTCTTGGATCAATAGTGACTGAATGAGTAAAGGTAGGGAGCTAAAAATAAACAGGACTTCATCTCAGACCCAAAAGAATATCTGACCATAGTTAAAGCTAAATCAGAGATGGTCTAGTGGCACGTTTTCCCAAAACCGATTCACTTGACATGGAATGACCCTTACATATATATTAATATAAAATGAAAAACAGGAAATGCGATAATCATAGAAGTAAGCTTTTAATAGTGACTAATGCAAAAAAAATGATTTCAAAATTTGGCCAGTACTACCATACCGCACAGCTATTTGAGACTCCTTTTTATTTATTAGAATTTCTAGAAAGGGGGGGGGGATTACCTCTTCACAACCTCCTTAGTTATATAATTTCTTTTGATTTTATTAGAGATTATTCAACTTCTACAGTCTGAACAATGGAGCCCCCATCCAAAAAAAGTTCACCCACAGCATTTCTACAGACATCAGACTTTGAAAGATTCACTCACTAATCTCCAGTCAGTGTTGTGCAAGTTCATATTTCAGAAGAGAAAGCTCATAATTCAGATTAAACTAAACTAGTTCAGGTTCGTAGTTCAAATTTGAACCAAGTTCACTTAACCAAAAATCAACTAGTTGAGATTTTCTTTCTTTCCATGAACGAAAAACGTATTTCAAAATTTCACAAAAAAAAAAAAAAAAAAAAAAATCAATGAAAGTTTTTTCAGCTCTCTCATAAAAAAAATAATTCATAGCAGTGATTTCATTCCCCCCCCCCCAAGTAATGAAGCCGCCTTAATTTATCTGATCTTTTTTTTTTAAATCAAAAATTGTTGTGAAGGAGTTTTTCAGATATGAAAAAATTGCACCAGGAAATCGACACGGGAGCATTATTTGAAAGAAAAAATACAAAAAAAAGCAAAAAAACATTGCTTTTCTTGACAAGTAGCATTAGAAATGAATATAATAATCACACTAACAACAAATTAAAAAAGACTCTCAAACAGAAAGTGAAATACAAGCTCAAATATTTCGCAAAAATGATCATTTACTATATAAATCTTATCTACATTTTACTCGTCATTTTCTATAATAATAAAATTCTTATCATTTCAATTAATCCAATATTCTTTATAAGGAATTCTTTCATTCACTGTTTAAAGATCAAAATTTATTTAAAATCAACAAGGCAATGGAGAATTATATTCAAACAAAAACTTATTTTTAATACATGGACAATATTCATTTCCACAGAGGGCCATAACTTGCTAATATGTCATTTCTAGGCAGTAGAAAGCTCACTCCACTTCTTTCAACGGTTAAGCTCCCATACAAAAACAAAGACACTTAAATATTTGTCCCACAGTTACAACATATGAACAAATAATAAAATTAAATAGTTCAAAACTCATTTAAATATTTGTCCCACAATCCATCAGAAAATCCACCTTTAAAAATTTCAATTGTTCTCTTATGATCTTTTTCTATTTTGAGCATCCGTACTCGATTTCATCAATCATCACATTCAATTAAATCTGAATTTAAAAATTACTGAACAAGAAAAAAAAAAAAAAAAAAAAAAAAAATTGTAAAAATCTTTTAATTATGTTTTAAAATAGGGTGTCAAAGATTTCAATAGTTCTGTGGTGATATCTATGCTTCATCTTCACAATTTTTAGAATAATTTCATTACACACACACACACATATATATATATATATATATATATGAATTAAGCAGTTTCATCATTACTGAACACAAAACGGCTAAAATATTCTGATCTACTTCAAAGAAAAACAATAAACAACCTTTTCTGCACTGGTTAGGGCATTGTCATTAAACTCATTCAAAGCCCAATTATCAAATAAATATCTGTATACTAAGACTACAAAACAAATTATCAATGAAAATTGTATATTTATATTTAACCTTACAAGAATTGCAGTTAATTTGTTTTGATTTTCAGTATCTGACTTCAAAATATTCCCAAAGCAGAAGTTTCAGTTAAAATTTATTTTATCAAGCTTGAGTGAGAAAATAAATTATGAAAAAAAATGTACATTACCTATATAGTTTGATTTAAAGTAACTTTTATAGGAAAAGTAAGTGAATTGGCTCTAAATTTCGTTACCAATTTACAATGCATGTATAATGTAAATTGAAAAAAATTAGTGTCCCTCTTTGTTTGCAATGTTAAATTTACAATATAATATTGGCAAAACCTGACCTATCAATTTTTTTTGTCAAAAATTGTTTGAAAAAAAAAAAAAAAAAAAAAAAAAAAAGACTACAACTCCTACCTTTATCTCACTTTATAGCTAAAAATATCAAGTATGTTTTGAGTCAGCAATTATATGAATCGCATAATTTTTTTCCGATGACCAGAATTTCATCAGTAACGTCTAGCTGAAAAAAGCCTGATATGGCAGCAGCAGCAATGCTGACACACAGCTATAGAGGACATGGTTGTAATAATCAAGATTACCCACCAAAGACAAATACAAAAATAAATGTGCCAAATGGTATGGTAGTAGTACATACATGGCAACAGTTCCTGATCATTCAACAAGGGGTCTTCAATACAGATTGATTTATTAGAGAAGTTTGACTTGAACAATATATCTTCCATTTTTTCACCTGCATTCACCTTAACCCCCATCCACTTTCCGATGGACTAATCAGATTTCATTCTTTAAATACAATCAAAAACCCACCCTTCTTGCCAAGTCTCACTGACCTAAATCATTAACTGTACTTCCTTTAAGACTCTTGAAGCAAATCATTTCCCCAAGAGAGCTCATTTTTCATGACTAAGAGCAATACAAATCAAGAGTATCAATATCACTTCGGTGGATAGCCTAAAAAGATTCGTGATCACATCAATATCAACTATTAATTATCTGTATTACTGTATTTTTCAACAGTATCCTTTTAGAAGATACTTTTTTTGGTCTTATTCCCAGAAAAAAAAAGCTATAACAAGAAGGAAGATGTCAGGTGAAATATAAATATCCAATAGGATCCCAGGCATAATTAGATTCAAAATGACAAGAGTAGAGAGGAAACATGAATACACATTTCATCCATATAGTTGTTAAATTACTATCAAAGCAAAGACAGATCAAAATAAACTCGTCAAGCTTGTCCAGGGCAGATTATCAGCGAGTCAAGATCCAATTGAAGGACACAGAAATTCATTAACATGATAAACAAGAACAATTATACGTAGATAACTAGACAATGCTAAAAAACTGATATTCAAATTTTACACTTGAAAATTTAAATCTAACATTTTCGTAACTTGATAAATCATAGCAGAATATTGTTCAGATATAGGATAAGTCTAATTTCAATTGCCTCTAAATATAAATTAAGTTTGCCAGAGCTGGTTTAGATGTTGAGTGGAGCATTAAAAAAAGAAAAAAAAAGTTTCCAAACCTCTACACAAATGATTATGTTAATGCAGTGAATATCAGAGCCATTTTGCTATTTATAATGCATCGATTCTTACTTGAATGTCAACTGAACTAATCGAGAACAGGAAGAGATAGTGCGGGGAGAAAATCTTGTTTAATAAACCAGATAGTTGACCTATGTCAGCAATACATGCATGAAAAATGAACAAAGGACACTAAAACTATATTAAAAAGAGGCAAAGGTGAAATATTATGCTTTATATTGTGACAACACCCAGACATTGTTAAAAATAATGTGGGAGTGTCTTTTCAAAGAAGTAGTTTGACAACTTACAGCCTATGTACAACCATGTTGGAAAAATGAAACCTAAAAGAGTACAGTAGTTATTTAACAAGTGCTAAAGTTAAATATTATTGATTTTGACTATTTTCTACCGTCATACAAACTTTCAGTTGCTTTATATCACAATTTTGAACTAGATCGCAATTCTATAGCAAATATTATAGAACCTAATCGAAAATAAAGAGTAAGCCCATGGTGATAATCAAATTCATACCCTCGAGAAAGAGGGAATCTATTAGAAGCTTGGCTGCTTCATTCGGCAACAGGGACTTCAGAGTTGAGCAGAGCCTGGTTTCAACACCCTACAACCAATGATCAACACTTATTGATTAATGATTATAGCAGCCATGCATATACTAGACTCCCTCTGGCAACAAAAGGAGGGAGTAAGATCCTCACTGTGGGCTTACTCTTTATTTCCAACAACACTTTAAATCATTGCTGGGAAATTTATCAGTTTAATAATGTAACTATAATGCTAAACTAGGACCTTAATTTTCATCCATTGTAGGAAACCACAGATGTGAATTCCTTTCTCTCAATGCTTATGCCAGTTTGGCACAATTTCAAAAGGAACCTCACTTTAATCATCAATAGAGCATTTTTCCTAAAGCAAAAACCATGACCTCACCTCTAACACTAAACTGAACATCAATGAAACTTGTGCACAATTCAAATCCAATGGTCTTCTCTGACAAACAAAGTCAACGCCAAACGTGAGCGTTAGAATTCTGATTTGATGTAAATTAATTCTTGTTTTTAGAATTCATATCCGATTGGATATTTGGGACAGGATTTACAAAAAAAAATCTAGGCATCCGATTCCATAGAATTATTAAAAATAGCACTATGTTTTGTTACTATTGTGCCAATAATGATTGGTGATGAACTTGAAGAATTCATGTCTTGAAATACATGAAAGTATTTGTTTCATTAAAAACAATTTTGATCAATTTTAATAATTTCAAAACTCAAGTTAGTTTCATAATAAATACATAAGTTGTTCCCATGTAAGAATAATTTGTGATAATCATAATTTCTCAGCTGGCAAGTCAAGTTTGCCTAACTTGGTTGAATATACAAATAAATTATAACACTAACTTCCTACTCTTTTGATCGTTAAATAAGTTGACAGTAGTTCTAACAAGTTTTGCATTCTTTGAAATGATAGGAATCATTCTATTATATTGGCCATTACAAATTGATATTTTTAGATGCCTTAGTTACAATTTTCAGATAAAGTAAAACACAGAATTATTAGATAATATAGTAATAAATTTGTTTAAATTCATAAATTTCTATAGTGTTAAGCGCATCGTTTTGCTTGAGAATGACACCAAAAAGTCTACAACTTCATTCAATAGACAGTTTAGAACAAGCCTTATCTGTATCTTTTTTAAAAAACAATTAGGTTTGATGTTGATCAATTTTATTATAATAATAATAATAATAATAATGACAATTTAATTAGGTAACATTTTCCATTAAAAACATTGTGGTCATAATTAACACGAGTATACTACCAATTTTTGATGGTCACTAGATTACTTGTGATGCATGGTCCAACGTTTTCTGACAGTCATGAATTTACTCGTGGTGGACATTTAATGGCCAAGGAAGAAAAATAAAAGAGTTTCATCATTTTAAGCATTTAATGATGAATTTTCAAGGTACTTGCCGAGCCTTCAAATATTTGTAGGTTCTATGTGTATGCCAACAACAACTCGGCATCAGGGTTAGGACAAATAAAAAATAATTCTTGGGTAATAGCCAACAAATTATTCTGCTTCACAGCCAAAACCATGGAAAAGGAAGTACTAAGAGATTTCACAAAATCAATCAAGTTGAGATTCAGAAAACAGCAAATAGAATCTAGTTTATCGATAAAAGTCTTCATTTAATTCAGGCAGTTCATTTGCTTGACATGTATTGACCTAAGCACTAACTACCATGTCGCAATACCATTGATCCATTTAGTGATAAATCCTGCTTTATGAATCCTGCATTTTCATAATGAAATAATCTATAAAAGACTTTTGAAGAGTTGTCTCTGATCATTGTCACTAGTAAAATGAAAAAATGAAAAAACGAAAATTGCAACATCAACTGGAAATGATTTCATGGCATTCCTTTTTGGAAGTGTGTTTTGATGAAGTACATCAGTACTCCTCACTTGATGGCAAGCTCATTAGCTGGGTTGCCAATTTAGATGTAATTTTTCAATTCTGAAAGTTATTCTCAAATTTGAAAATCATCCTATTATCATGGTCCAGCTTTTCTGGCATTTACCTCAAAATCAAAGTGAAGTATCTGTTCTCATGTCAGAGAAACAGCATTAACTTCCCGTTTTCAATATCAAATGTTATGGTTGTATTTTAATTATTTTCATGAATTATAATTTGAAATTTTTCCCATTGCAATAAACAGCAACTGATAAAAGAGGAAGGTAAAAAGTAGACATAAAAATTCAATAAAATAAAAACTGAGTTAATGAATTCTATCACTAACCTAGTTTCATGGTCCAGATTGGAATGTGCCTTTCGAGGCATCAAGTTCAAGACCAAAGTGTAGTATCAGTCTTTTTCACAAAGAAACACAACATTAACTGACTCAATTTACTATCATTACATAACTTTTGACTTTTTCAGTCTGAAATACAAGTAGAATACATTTAAAAAAAAACAAAATGGGAATTCAGCTATATCATATGGTTCAGTCAATTGAAATTCATAATAACTTTGGTCTTAGTCTACTGAAAAAATTTCAATTTCAGTTCAAGGAAAAAATTTATATCAAAATTCAAAAAACTTCAAATACCACCATGATAATGTTTGAAATTGAAAAATGGGAATGCTGTCTTGTCAAATGGTTCTGGTTAAAAGGAAAAAAATTCAAATTATGTAAAATTAATGAAGAAAATAAGCCGACTACAACCATGATAACTAAAATTGAAAATGTAATGCTATGCATTGGTGACATGAAAGGAACATATACTACAAATTGATGAGTAACTAAATATTACAAAAGGCTGGACCATGAAACTGGGATAGAGCCTGAAAATCTATGGCCTTTGTACATGTGCCTGCCAAAGAATAGCTACCAATATTTTTTTGAAATTCTATCAATGTTTTTGAATTTACAATTACATATTTCAACTTTTCAGGCACACGACTTTTCCAACCTGGTTTCCCTTTACTTTTTAGGCCATGGCAAAATTGCTGGCTGAAGTTAAAATATTAAACATCATTATGATTGTATATTACTTTTCATGAGTTTGATTTTGATTTAATAAAAACAAAAAATTGTTTTATTTAATTTAGTGCCATCACTGAAAATCGTGTGATATAAAATCCCACTTTCAATTTTAAATGTTATGTTTGAAATTGAAAACAGGAAGCTAATGCTATGTTTCTCTGAGATGAACAGATACAACACCTTAAAGGCCACTAGAAGGACATTCAAATCTAGATCCCACAGCTTTAATCGTACAGACTTCAAATAATTTTGCAATATTGTGAACATATTTTTTTGTAAATAGTTTCAACTTGTATATTTACATTATTGTTTTCAATATCTGTTAGTTCTGCTCATCCACCTATTGTTTTGATTTGATAAAGTTCAATTTTTTTTTTTTTTACTTCTAATCCCAAGTAAAAGACAGAACGCATAATTTTACCACGCGACTGAAGAACCTCGTTGTTTTGTCAATTGTTTGTATTTTGTATGGCAGTATTGTTGCAGTATCAACAACAAAATGAAAAATAAATAAATGAATAAATTAATGAATAAAAAAATTTAAAAAACGACTATCAAAAATTGTTTCCAGTCTAATATATGTATAGATAACGGCTACCCACTCAAATCTGAAATGAAGTAGAAAATAAAGCAACTAAAATCGAGTCTTATCTCACCAGCAGTGGTAAAATCTATACGTCACTATTGCTTTTTTCAAAGTTCAACTCTTTCTTGCAAAGAAACATTTATAATTGATGGTAATAGCATATCTGATGGATTTTCCAACAACAAGATTGTGTCACCAATGAAATATCTACCAACTGCTATCAGATAACACTGTTACAAGAATACATGCTATTTCAACTGCTATCAGATGAAGCATGAATTAGAAATATGACTGGTTTTCACTATAATTTAATGAGTCAACAGACATGATGCAGTTGCCAATTATGGTGAGAATGGCAGTCAGTGACTTGAACACAAAAGAGCTTCTGAAAATATTGCCTATCAAAGGTTGAACAACAGATGAAAAAAAAATCCTCATTTTATCCATTATCACCAATGGGGTAACAGCAATGGTTGGTAGGAACAAAGAATTTGTTGCTATTTGCAACAAAGAATCCTTTCCAAACTTTTCATCATACCATTACATTACTGATCAAAAAATTTTTGTGTATTCAAGTGCTTCCTTTGGCGCACAAAATGGATGGGGTGATTTGGATAATATACTATTACAGCGACAATATCTTCAAGGCCTAACTAAAAGATATTGAAAATAAACAAGCTGACCTTATTTTACATAAGGAAGTACAATGGGTGAGTTGAGGCAAAGTTCTGACAGGATTTGAAATCCCAATAGAAGAGATGAATTCTTTAAATTCAGAAATCAAAACTTCGATCAACTATACAACTCAAGCTAGTTGGTGGATTTGAGTTTTCTCACTGACAGAAAACTTCAGTTCTTTAAACTTCCAGTTCCAAGGAAAAGACAAACATATAGCTAGAATGATGGGCTCTATGAATTCAAAGCCAAACTTGTCTCATGGATTTCTCACCTGAAGATCAAGTCTTTTACACATTTCCAAAATAAGAAGAAAATGACTGGTGACATTGAGGAACCCGTCACCATTTATAATCCACTTTCAATTCTTTTTAAAGCATCTAGAAAAAAAAAAAATTGATTGTTTTACCATCATTTGAGTCAGTGATCATAAACCCTTATACTATCCATGAAAATATAACAGATATAGCTATAGTCATTAGAAGACTCAAGTAAAAACTGAAGATCCAGAACTAGAGATTTTGAAACTGCAGAACGACAGTGCTAAAATCCTTTCAACAAACAAGAAGTTTAATTGTGAGAGAAAAATTCTTTCCTAATAAGTGCAGCATACAAGATGAAAATTGCTTTTTGGGTCCATCTACCTTTGCGAATCACTGTTTTTTTTATTGCAATACAGATTTTGTAACACGGATGAGCATCTTGTGTATGAACAGTAATCTCATCCTTCTCTCTTAACTATTAGGCATTATTCAGTGAAGTTTTATGCCAAAAATCACATTGATTGTGAGATTTTCAGAAAATGAGGTATTGGAATTCAGATTTTTAAATTTCATACAGGAAAAAAATGTTTCATCTGTCAGGTATAATCATTTTACATAGTAATCATACAGGAATTTAATATATTAGGTCATGTTATCAAGTATAACTATAAATTGACCTTAAAATTAATTATTTAGACTTATTCTGCATTACTTTTTTTCATCAGGGCCAAAAAATACTCAATACTCTCAGACTGCAACAATGCAAGGAATCCAGGTCCTGTTTATGAATTACTTCATATAGTGATTGAAAAAAAATTGTTTTGGGTTCATTAGTTTTCTTTTTAGTTTTCATTTGAATTAGTTTTGTTTTTTACATTGTGCACATTTATCAGATTATAAATTTGCCTTGCTTTTTTTCCATTATCACCATCAATTTCTAAAAGTATCATTATGCTTTATTCAACTCATGCCTAAAACAAATTAAAGTCCCAGAAGATTGGAGTACTGCAATCATAAAAAAGGAGACCTGAAAAATCAACCACTACAGATCGATAATTCTACTCAACTGCATCTACAAATTTTTCACCAAAATTATTAACTGAATCACAAAAATGCTAGACAAAACCTACCAAGGGAACAAGCTGACTTAAAAAGAAGCTACTCAACCATGGACCATCTCCATTCAATAGATCAACTAAGAGAAAGCAGCAGAATGTGATGCTATTACTCTACAAGGTGTAGATCCTGTACATGTTGGAGTATTGCAACGTACATGTCATCACAGCAGCTCTTTCATCAAGTTACATAAAGACTCAGAGTCCTTTCAACCCCCAAAAGGGGTAAGACAAGGTGATACCAGCTCACCCAAACTCTTCACAGCCTACCTCAAGATGGTCTTCTGAAAACTAGACTGGGAAAATGAAGGAATTAGAATAGACAGCAAATAATTAAGTAACCTCAGATTTGCTGACAACATCATTCTTTTCGCAGAGAACCTACACAACCTCCAACTAATACTAGATTGACTGAATGAAGAAAGCAAGAAAGTTTGCATTCACAAGAACTTCAGCAAAATGAAGATCATGTTCTAACATGTTGGAAATAGATGCTTGACGATCAAAATTAAAAACGCGAAGCTGGACAAAGTAGACCACTACATCTATCATGGACGAGTCTCCATGATATCCTCAAAAGAAGAAATCAAGCAAAGGACCACTCAATGCTGTCAAGCCTTTGGCAAAGCAACCCCAACTTTCCAAAACAAGAAAAACCCTTTAGTTCTAAAATCAAGAGTATACAACCCATGCATTCTCCCGAAATTCACCAATAAAACAGACCCAAATCAAAAAACTGACCTGCAAATCGAGAACCATGCAACCTGTACATGGGAGAATCAAACTCAATTACATAGAGACCACAAGACACCACATCATACTGAGGGAGAAACAGGTGTCCGAAACACCAGAAACCATTAGGAAATTCAAATGGCAATGGGCTGGCCATGTTGCAAGAAAGGCAGATAACTGATGGACATTGGGGATGCATGTTGTGAATTGCAAAAATCAAATGTGGAACCAAGGCCGTCAGAATATGAGATGGCAAGACGAACCCGACAGGTTCTGAAAATATTGGCATAACACCCATGATAGGGAGATGAGGTGAATCTTGAGGGAAGTCCATGTCCCATAACAGACAAT
>CAUOPZ010000131.1:10000-32500 GCA_963457665.1 Thysanoteuthis rhombus | reverse complement strand
ATAAAAAAATAGATAGTTTTTGTGTGGTCTAGTAAATCCTACAGTACAAATATAGACCAGTCTAAGGATGTGCTAGTGAACTTACTATTTTAGGATTGTGCATACATGATGGGAAGGATCCAAGGATTATTCAAGAACATTAAATCAAATAATCATTACTGTCTAAACAAAATTAATCCAAGAGAACAAAAGGTTATCATGGAAAGGAAATACAAGTGTATTTCGAGAGTATTAGTTGTATTTATGATATAAATCAATGAAAGTATCATTTTGCTATACTGACTCAGAAAATTACGATAGTAGTTGTATAACATTTTTCCTTGAAAAAACAGTTCCTGAAATTTCACTGCAATTTCTCTTCCTGTTAAGAATTGATAGTAAAAAACAGCTTCCATCTCTCAATATAGTCCATAATCAAAGTTGATAGTTGGTCACAGCTTCTGTGCTTGTTAAGCTCCAAGACTCTAAATACAATCCTAGTTCAAATTTATGAATTTTCTAGATGGACTAAGAGACTACAAAAGCCAGTATAAGTGAGTTTAATAATTAAATATAAAGAGTAAATAAGATTATGAATATGCAAGTCAGAAAAGGTTTGTGAAATTCATTATTATATTATGGTTCTTACCTGTGTCTATGTATTATGGAAAGGAATGCTTTTCCATCCCTCCAACTGGTGGAGAAGTCTGTAACTTTAACCCCAGGATAGCCTTCTGTTGTTCGTCGACTCCATAGGAGGAGAGCCTCCTTGGCAGTAAGGTTTTCAGGTTGGCCAGGGACAACAACATCTGATATCTGAGGATAGAGAAAAAATGAACAGTAATTAAAAAGTGAAATAATGTTTCAAAATGAAATTAAAAAAAACTTATGATGGATGAGAATAAATAATCAAAGTAAGGTATTTTGAAATCAAGATGTTGCTCTAAATCAGAAGAACTTTCTGTTTTGCCCTGTTTTTATGTTAAAAACAAAAACAAATGAGTATTAGTATGCCTTAACTGAACACTTTCATTTACATTTAGGTTATAAATTTCAATATCTGTGAATCATCTTATTGTATAATTATTATCATTATATATCTTGACTATGTTTTTACTTTAAGCCAAATAGAATATTTTTAGGAGTTCAGAAGTACTTTTTGCATTAGTATTTAATACATATTTCAAGTCAAATATCTCCAGGTTATCAGTTACAAAGGTATTGAAAAGAAAGTAATCTAATAACCAGATGATACAATATATGCAATTGGACAAATCTACATTAGAGAGTGAACATATTGCTTTATATAATTAAATACATGATATCTCTTTTTTGCAATAATAGGATTCAACTTGCATGGCAGAGCTGTAAAGTGGTAGCTAAGTGGCCTCCACTTTTGTTTTTTTAAATATTGACCGAGTATGGCTAATTATTTCAAACATATAGCATAAACGAAGATTTGAAAACCAAAGTAAAGGCCTTTTCATCTGATAATCTGTTTATATGGATACAACTCTGCATTATATCTCTTGCAGCATCTTCATAGTCACACTAAAAATCTTGTTCACTTAGTAAATGGGCTTGTAGAAGAATTGGACTTCCTGAAATCATCTTTTGGCTCTTAACATGAGTAAAATCCACGATAGCCACTTGATATAAATGATACATGATATGTTGTATGTATATAAGATTAAAGATCAAAACTAATTGGAAACAAAAGCAAAAAGAAAAAAAATAAAACCACCACCTATACAGAGTTCTCCAATATAGACAATGTTCCAGAAAAACAAAAGCAATTTACAAGTAAATAGGGGAACTATAGAGAAAGTGAAACAGCCCAATGCTTGCATTAACGAGACAATTCTAGAGTAAGTTGTGGGAACAGAGAAGAGAAGACAACAGAAAGACCGCATGGCTTACCAACATGAAAAATGAATTACAAAGGATCAAAGGAGGACCTGTAGTAAAAATAAATCTAGACACCTTAACAAGAACCCTTAAGAAAACTGCTGACTGGAAACCAGCAGGCCATAAAATCTTCTAATTCAAATGATTCATGGCTATGAGTAACTACCACAACAGTTAAGCGAAAACCTGAAAGAAGCAAAAATGGATGATAAAAGGAAAATATTATCAATCCAAAAAAGGAAGGATTCTTAGTAACTACAGACCAACAATGTCAACCTATGCAGAGAAAAATCATAACTGGGCATTTGGCTGAAGAAATCTACTTGTTAGAAAGCCGAGGACTCCTCCTCAAGGAACAAAGGATGCCAAAAGGCAATAAGAAGGAGTGATCTGCTATTCAACAGAATGCTCAATATACTGGAAGAGGTACTCCCCCCCTAAAAAAAAAACTAGCCTTGGCAAGGATAGATGAAAAGAAAACTTATAATCCTACAACTCTAGATAATAGGATGTCTGAGAATGTCTGAAGATGTAAAAAATCTAATAACAAATAGTGGACCTCATAATGAAGACAATGGGAAACTGGAAAGTAAAAACTGATTGCAGGACAGCACCTAGCCAAGATCAAAATAAAAAGACTGTTCTCACTACTATATCATAGCAATAATATCAAAACTATATATTGAGTATATGTAATGGAGGATATAGGTTTACAAAGTCACAAGAAAAGGGGAATCACTTCATAGCTGGCCTCAAAATTTTTGCTAAAAACAAAAATAGAAAACAATACAAACAGTCAAGACATTAGAATGAAGTTCAGCATTTAGAAATGTGCAATGCTGGTGATGAACGAAGGAAAAAAAATAAAACAATAGAAAGAATCGAATTACCCAACTACGAAATCATCAGAGCTCAATGAGAAAGAAAATAAAGTACCCAAGTATTTTTGAAGCAGATACAATAAAGGAGAGTGAGATAAAAATAAAAGTAGGCAAAGATTACCTCAGAAGGACCAGAAAAAATAATAGAGACCAAACTCTGCAGCAGAAACTCAATCAAACGAATAAATACCTGAGTAGTTCCCATTGTGAAATTCTCCGGACCCTTAAACACAAAAACAAGAATCCAAAAGTGGGAAGAAAATGCACATTTCAGGAGACAAACTTAAAGAATTGCAGATGAATCAGCATAAACATGTTTACATAGAGGATACCTGAATAAAAACTGAATCACTCTTGATATGGGTCAGAAAATGCCATGAAAACCAGTTGATGAAACATAGAACAGCATATGTGGACTATACGGAGAAAATAAATCATGAGTAAACAAATGGAGAAAATTAGCCCCAGAGGAGTACAAGAACAGATATAACTGATTGAGGCGAGTGATCCACTGGGAACTGTGTAAATGACTGCAGATCAGAGTCTGTCGTGCAGAAATAATAAGATCCACAGATCACTCATCTAGACCAGATCTAGTTGTTATGAACAAGAAGAGAATATCTTTCCACTGCTCTGGCAGACCACAGAGTGAAGCTGAATAAAAGCTGAAAGCTAGATAAGTATCTCAACATGGCCAGAGAACTAGGAAAATCATAGAACATAAAGGCAACAGTATCACCAATTGTGGTCAGATCCCGGGAAACAATCCTGGGAAGCCAAAATCTGGAAAAAACAGACTATCCAGATGACAGTATTACTACAATCAGCTAAAATACTGGAGTATTTAAGGAGACTTGCAGTCACCTGATCTCCAGTGACAGCTATCAGTCACTAGTGGTGTGGAAACCCATGTACATTGAAATAAACTAACTACGATAACTGGTGTTGCAGGGGGTGAGGAGGAATGATGGAAAGCAAATGATATCTTGAAGATTTGAAGGAATCAAATTTCAGCAAGAATGCAGACCCTAATAGAAATCGAATAATGAATTAGAAAAAACAAAGAAAAAAAAAAAAAAAAAGACCAAAAAATATGTGCTGAAGGTTAATTGAAACCTGCAATGTTATTCCCTCTGTGATGCTTTGTACTCAACTAATAAGAGTACATACAGACTAAAGTATGTATGTACTCTTATAAGTTGTCTTATACTACTTCATATCATCAGACTTTTCATGTCTGTTGTTGGACAGAGGTCTGGTGAATTTAGGGAAGGTTAGTCATAAACTTGTGGAGCCAATACTTTCTGAATTTATCAAGTTCCTTATGCCATTTCATTTTTTAATGGCTAGTTTTACATATGAGGTTTAAATCCGCATTGTGAGTTGTAATGTCCAGGGGTTTCTGTAATATGTCTGACCTCTGTTTGTTTTCCACTACAATGTGCTGTCTTGTGCCCTCTCCATCCATATTTTGGTAAGGTTCCATGTTCTAGCCCAATATATAACTATTGGGAGTAAAAGAAATTCATATCCACAGTTTCCTATGATGAATGGAAAGAAAAGATCCAGTTTAGCATTTGAGCTACTTTGAAAATAGAAATCCCTTCTAAAACCTGGGAATTTTTTCGAGATTGAAAGCATATAAAATTGAAAGGAAGAGTTTGAGCTTGTTCCGCAATTATATTTTCTGTATCTCTAACCATTTGGCTATATAGAGACAATGTTTTCAAATATATAGATAAATTAATCTTTAAGCAGAAGAAACTCACTCAAAAAGAATATGGGGGAGATTCAGAGTGCAGACCCTTCACAAGATTGAAATTCCATGGATAATTTTTGATCCCCCCCAGCTCACACATTGTTATAGAACATGCACACAATTAGACTCAAATGACTGACCAATATAACTGAATGGAATGATGATCATTTAATCATTTATTTAGTGAATTGGAAGAAATAAAAAAAAAAAAAAATCAAGATAAGAATTTTATACAGCATGTAAAACTCAAAAGCAGATAAGAGGAAACAACTCATGATAGAATTTTCAGTCAGTGGAACTCCTCTTTTCACTGTTGGAGGTGGTGCTCATTTTATTTTTATATACGCTTGTGATCAGTAAGAAGTATTTGTTATTTATATATACTATAAAGCAAGATTAATTGGAATAGAATGCATAAATACAAAAACCTTCCGCATCAACATTAGCATCTAAGTGTTATGAAAAGAAAGGAGCAGGGTGGAAGGGGTGAAGGAAATTTGGAAAATACATTGATTTCTGTTTGTCTAGTCTACCAATTCATCTCTTTGAAATATTGCTGTAAACTGAAATGGCTTCTTCTATATGTTCTTTCACTTTCAATGAACGCATAATTGATGGATCAATGTCGTAGAAAAAAAACAGCAAACCATCCTTAAATCTCAATCCCTCTGCGATGTTGACAACTGGCACTGATTCTTTGTTATCTGGTTCCATTTCAGCCTCAGGGACATTCAATTCCATAGATCATCCAGTTAGCTCGGTGGGGCTGGCGTTGATTAGCTCTTGGTTTTCCCGAAGAAGATCCATTTACTGACTCCCCACTTCGTCTATATTCTTTATCTAATTCACAATGTCTTTTATAATTGACTCCTAAGTCAAGCCAGTGAAGTTGTTGATACATTCTGTATAACCCAGTTTGAGGCACTTTTATCAAAACATCTTACTCCCCTGCCCCCTCAAAGTCCATGAGAGTAGCTTCTCGCTATTGATGAAAAAGAGTCAGCGAATTTTGAATCCGCAAAAAGTCTGAAGGGCAACTGTATATATAGTTTTACAAGGTCAAATAGTTTCTGAGAAAATTCCACATGAAGAAAAAAAAATGATTACATTTTTAGACAGATTTTTCCAGGAAGTGCAAACATTGGCTTCATAGAGATATACAAATTTTCTCAAAATTTAACCTAAAAATGTGTACTGTAAGTAAATTGAGACCTACTGATTTGATATGCCTTTATTTTTACCCTCTATGATGCATAGTCCTTGACTTGGAGTACAAACATACTTCACTACTTTACTATATAAATGATGATGATTATCATCACTGCTAGTTTCAAGGTGGATATGGTAAGTTGAAATTTATTTGAGTGACTCAACACATTTAGACTTATCTGAGTAACTAGATTTCTGCTGAATCATTAAAACCCTTTTTCTAAAATTTCAATCTTAAAGTGATCCTTTAACCAACAGAGCTGCATTCTCCTCAAAATGGAGTCTTATGATAATTAAAGGTACAATCATTAAAATAAATAGAACACTCCAGTATAAGGTCTTGAACTCAACTCACACCAAACTAACAGAACTGAAGTTTTTGTTCATTAACCAGTCATAGGGAATTTTGAACGATAGAAGTCAGTTATTAGTTGGCTTGTCTAAAATTCAACTTACTAGAAGGCAAATACTACTCTCAATGTAATTATATCATAATATCATGTGGTAGCCAAAGGTGAACAGAACAAACCAGCAGAAAGATTGTGATAAAAAAACACAAGAAGTTGTAGTATTGATGCCTCTCATATCTATACAATATATCAGTGGGCTTTCTAGAATCAACAAAATTAAGAATAGGGAGAAGGAAGAAAAAAAAGTATGTAAGTAAGAGAATAAGTAAGCAATAAGTAAATAAGCAATAAAAAAGTAAATAAATAAATAAGTAAATAAGCTATAAGAAAATAAGTTAGTAAGCACAGCATTTTATTTTGACAGATTTTCCAAGACTCACATTCTATAATTTCATGTTTCATAGTAAACTTGCAGTGGTAAGAATAAAATTGTAGTCTTTACTTTTATTAGGAAGATCATTCAAAATTCCAATCAGGTAACCAACAAAAAGCCTCGGTAAAAGTGATAATGGGAACAAAGACTAGGTGATCACTAAGATGATAGGTATAAATTTATCTTATCTTTTTTATCAGGATTTTTTCTACAACCTGCAGTAAAGTTCAATAGACAAATTTGATTTCAACCACAATAGACTCAAGTTTATGAATCTTAAACAAGCCATTATGCATTCAAATATAATAATCAAATCACTAAAATAAAATACAAAAGCAAGGTTTTGAAAAAATATTAAAAAATAACTTGGTTTCAAATAAAGAAATTTATTAGCAGCAGAATTGAGATTCTGTTAGATTTTTGAAAAGATTTTACTGATGTATCAGCTGAAAAGGTTTTATGTAACAATTCAAGACAACCTTAGTTGATATAGTGCACAATATCAGCCAGAAGGATTAGTTTTTGTCTTTCTACAACTCTAGATAAATTATCTGTAACTAATTTGTCTGCAAGGATCAAGGTGAAGAGATTTATGTATCTAATTATCTTATTACATAGAATAAATAGAAGGGTCCCAAACAAATTATCAAGACTAAGAAAAAAAAAAAAAAAAAATTCTCAACATGTTATGTTATTGAGCATAATAAGTAGTCAGTATTTAGCACTTCTATCATAAACAACAAATGTGATAATAGTTTGAAAAACAAAATATCAATACAATTCATTTGGAATGAAAAGTTAAATGTTGCAGATTTTGTAAACCTGTAGAAGGAAAGGGTTTTTTCCTTATTTTGAAAAGATATAGCATTATACTGATTAAATATAGAGCCACAGGATATATACCCACAGTTTATAGGAAAAGTATCACTGTTTATATGAAAATATTGATAGAATATCTAAAAGTGTATATAACTCAAAAAAGTCCCCCCTCCTCCGCCAATATAAGATGCACCACATAATGAGAAAACTAGTCAATACTTAAAACATGATTGGTTTCTTTATTCAAGGCCAGAGGTGACATCTCTTCAAAATTTAGAGTGGGGAGATCCTTCAGCAAGTTTATCCTGTGAAATCTACAATACTCACTTGGTATGTCAGGTGATAATGTTTGGATTTGATCCATTAGGGTAGAATTGAAGCATAGGAACATATATATGGGTCATGTATTACCAAGGGACTATTTCTTTCATTGAAATGATATCAAATTGATAAATCTTTAATCAAAAAAAAAAAAAAAAAAAAAAAAAAAAAAATGGAGGCAGAAAATGTGTTCTTCATTGAATCCCTACGGAATGAACAGGGACACAAAATATAGTAAAGGCTAAATGCAGAGGTGAAAGTATTTTACTACATTTAATAACTGTTGCTAGTAACATTTGTGGAATATAATACCGATAAGGATGAAAAATGAAAATAAAGTATTTTATCAGTATTTCCCATAAAAAAATTCCAAGGTGTAGTATGTAAGAAAATATTATTATATTATAGATAGAATAGATAATTTTTTCTTCTTTCTTCAGCTAAAATAGTTGTGCAACAATGTGATCATTAGGAACAATTCTCTATGTCTACAAAGAGTAAATTATTCACACTAAAACTGCAATAGCACAGACATTTGGTAAGGGGGGCATTTTTGGTTCAAGTTGTTCATTTCTTAATTTGTCAGTAACTTAATAGATCATTCTAGTCTGAATGCATACTCACAAATAATAGTGATTTTACAAGATTTAATTGATTACAATGTTCATAAGCCTGAAGAGGAAATATTTCCTTACATTAATCGTACATGATGAGGCCTGAGATTGAGGTTGCAGAAGACAACCGATATAAAGTATCATTGAATATATTAAAAATTTCTCTATTAAAAAAAAATCAACTTCATTATTTTAAAAAATTGATATTTGTATTTGCACAATACATTTTGGCAGGACCAATCTGATAGAGAAAAAATTTCAAATAATACACTATGAAAAACTATCTTTAAAAACTGTAAGATATAACCAGAAATTTATATTATATATTTATTTGAATAAAATAGGAAAATTCAAAAGCATGCATCAATCATTACAAAATAGAGATACGATTCAAATTTATTGTTCAAATTCCTAATGAGGAGATATAGAGGAAAAAAAAGTAAAATCTTTTTTAAAAGTGAAATGAAGCCAAATTTAGTGAGAGAATTTCAAAGTCAAAAAAAAAAATTCAATCAAAATGCATAACTGGGTATAAAAAACGAAAAAATGGTGTGTGTGGTGATGATATAAATAAACTGAAAATCTATGAAAATAGCTTTTTCTGGCTCTTACCAAACTTCTGCAAGGCTTCTTAAAATCAGTAATTTCAAAATGTACGTTTGAGTTCCAGAAATCTTTTTGCACAAGTATACAGGGTTGGTCTTTACAACAGTAAAAACTACACCCACATTTATGACAATAGGAGGCAGGTCCAAGCACACGTGGAATACATAATCTACTTTGGTCATATTGGTCCAAGCTGTGGCAGCGGCGGACAGGAATAGAAATAAGTATATCTTCATCTACTTTGGATTTTTCCTCATCAGCAGTTTCTGTCTTAGTTACAGGTCTTGGACTAAGAGACCGTGCTCGTCTTAAAAACTTCCAAAAGGGAAATTTTGACATTGCTTATTGTACAATCATGTGTATATTGCAATGGTTATCTTTTTTTCTGATAAAACATGAAAAAAGAACAAAAGAACCAACCAAGCAAAAACACAAGATAATTCAAACAAAACTGAACAATCAAAAAGCTTTATGTATGAGCTAAAAAAAGTTATCATTTGGTAACAAAACTTATTAGTAGACGATGATAATCTCAAAATAATCAAAAATTCCGTAAAAGAATTTACTGATAGAAGCTTTTATCAATATAAACAACAAAGCGTTGGCACAGAAAAACACAGAATTCTGCCAGAATTTCACACTGTAGAATTAACCTCTTCATATTTGACAACATTAGTTGTGATATAATGCAGGTTCAGAAGCTGTTAACAGTTCAATCAAAAAATTGCTGGTAAGTATTCCAATTTAACAGATTTTTCCATCTTTACAAAGTTTTGTTTTTCTTTTTTTCTCTCCCCACCATTCTTTTCAGTGTGCTCATACATTTATCATTGGGATCTCATTGAAATCATCACAGACATATCTTCCAGCATCGATGAGGAAGAAAAGAAGAGATAGATTCCTTGTCACATGGGAATAGTCTTTCTTGATGTAGCCGCTTTTTCGCTGGGTGGAAGAACATCTAATTTTATACACTATAAAAACTTATGTGTTGGTATGTCTGAATGAGGTGGATGGTTAGCAGAAAGCAGCTGGGACTGACCAGTGAATCATATACAGACATTTATGTGTGTGTGTGTGTGTGCTCACGTGTGTAAGTGTTCAGTAGGTATCAGAATATGATGTTTTTCTCTGATCCACATGCGGTAACATTTGACAAGTGATACACATACTCTGTGTCAGAGGAGAGACAACTTCAGTTGGATAATGCTTGCCAAGTCATTCCACTCTTCTGCCTAACCCTCTACTTTAAAATCAATAAAACATGAAGGTAGCTGGTTGGTTAACACTAACCCACTACTTCCACCAATACATTGATGGCAAATATAATACCATTGACAGCCAGCTAAGCTGGTTACCGAGGATAATTCCATTCAATGGCATCATCATTTTATATATACATGTACACACAAACACACACACTTCTGCTGCCTATAAGTGTTGTAATTCACATTTAACTGATGATAAAAATCTTTCATAATCAGGTGAGGGTCAAAACAAGTGACGTAAAATGGATAGATAAAGCTTCTTCCTGAGTTTTGTAGCAGAAGAGAAAATATAATCTCAAACACAAGTGGCAGATTCGATGCAATGAGAATGGTAAATACTAAAATAAATAACACTCCACTCCTTATAGAAGTTCTTGATGAAAAGACGCTGATCAAATGTAGCACATTAAACAGGATACTTGTGGATGAAAGGTGTACTCTGATACTCCTAATTCTAATGAATATTGAAACAGGTCTGGTTGGTCACCAAATAGAAACCATTGCATAGCAGCATGCCATGTTGGGGGTGATCAATCAAAAAGTGGGAAAAAGAGCGATCAATAAATAGGATACTCCTCTTGCTTTTTGGTGGGCAGCAATCACTAAAAACATCTGAATTTGAAGAAAAAAAAGAAAAAGTGGGCAATAACTGGTGACTGATTAAGTTTATACAAAAAACCTGGGGTGAGAGGGTTGAAAAAGAAAAAAAAATCCCTTCACAAGGTGTGGAGTAGACTATTTCAGCATGAAAAAGGCATCACTGCAAAGCTTACCAACTTTTAAAATTCTAAAAGATTAGGTAGTTATGGGACAAAAAAAGACCCCCAAAGCCTAAGAAGTATCCAGAAGGGGTCTACTAGAGTTCTTATGCAAAATTTCAGCCTCATAGGCTGATTGTTATGCTTTCATAAATTTTTTCACTATGAATCAGTGCTTAGTCAGCTTATCTTAGACCGTAACGGCCTATTGTGATGATGACTTTACTGGGTGCCTCTCAGCTCTGGCCTAGTGCTAGATTACTGTCTGGCAACCTATTTGCAGGCCAGATCATGTATCATTAATTAAATAGTGGGCCAAATAAATGCCATAAAAATACAGGAGTTATCCATTTAAATATATCTTGTTACACTTTACCTCAAATCAATGAATAGCACAAGCTAGAAAATCATGTGCTTTACCAGAAATGCCAATTGGTAATCAAAGAACTTCATTCAGTCACAATTTATATCAATCAAGGTATCTTTTAAAGTATCAAAAAGACACAAAAAATCTAAAAACCTGAAGTATAGTATACCAACATCTCAAATCAGATTTGACCTGTAGGCTGGAGGTAGGCTGAAGGTTGCCTACTCCTAGACTACAATAAGTTTGATAAATACCAATATAAGTCACTATCCAATAATAGGTTCATAATTTTAGCTAATGGAACTATTGGTTCTAACAGTTTTCAAAAATTTACAATCTATAGAAGAAAGAAAAAAATAAGGACAAAGTTTCACTAGGAGTGGTAATGATAAACGTTATACAATGCAGGGTTACTATCTTCACTGGTAATTATTAAACAAAACAAGAGTAACCCTGTTCACCAACTATTTTTCTTTTTATAAATCCATGAAATAGCCAGGTGGCAGGTGTTCAAATCTTGAACCTATTTTGCAAAATTTGCCAACTCTGGTTTCTTAATTTTATAATGATCTTTACATATCAATTTACTGAATTCAATTTAATCAGGAACAAATAACCCTTTGCACACCCAAGACTTCCAGTATAGTCATAGTGCTGTAATAGAGCCCGGTAGGAATTTTTGAGTTGACTAATTAAACCAATTGGACATGCTAGAGGGACCTTCAGTTAGTAAGAATATCTTGGGTAGACATTCCAGGTCAGTTCCAAAATTTTTTTAGTGTCATTTTCTTTTTTCTTTGATGTGCGGCCTGTGTCAGATTTTTTTTCTCCATCAGATATGGACCTGTTATATATCATTAGAAAGGAAATTCCATACCGGGTAAAGTTTATAGAAGAACAATTGCCTCAGAACCACACCTTTCGAGCCATCTATAATCAAATGTCATAAAACCTTGATTTTAAATAAGGGAGGTAATTCTTGATGGATCCACTCCCAAATTTAATTAGTTTTAGTGTGGCCCAACGTCCAATCTCCACAAAATTAAAATTCAGAGTACTTTTAGCGATATCACGTGGACAGACAGAACCTTAGGAGCTATTGTGAGGTAGACAGTTAACTATTATGGGGGAAATAATTGTACATGTTTGCACCCAAAAATTCTCTTGACTTCTTTTATAGCTCTGGAGATACTGAGTGTAAAGTTTGAGAAATTTTGAAGCTATTGTTTGGTATGGAAGATAGCTACAAAGGAGGGGAGATAATTATGCATGATCCACTCCAAAATGCAATCTCCTCTTACCAAATTTGAAGTCTAGTCTTTGAAATTCAATGAGAACTTTTGGAGATATTCTGTGGACAGAGAGAATGTTGAGATATTCTATGGTTGCTGACACTTAGCTATGATATAGGGGAGATAATCACACATTGATCCACTCAAAAATTTTCATGTCTTTTTTAGAAGCCTATTATCCTCTCTTCCACTAAATCTAATGTGGACAGACAAAAGAAAAAAACATCAGATCATTCTATTTAGTTCTCCATAAGTTCCAAATAGATTTCAATTAAATTTTGTAGAATAACCTGTGAAATAAATTTGTCAAATGTACTGTGGTAAGCAGCTTTAATGAATATTTTTGTACACATCATATCTTTGTAGTTACTACCACTAATGCTGTGTCTGTTCCAAAGGTGCACATTTGGAAGAGACCACACTTCATGGTGAGTGGAGCAGCATGCTAGACTGAATTGAATTTTTGAAAAATGTCAGTTGTGATTGATCCAAAATGTATTCTAAAGAGTGAAAGTCAAGGGGGAATGTACAGTAATCTTCAAAATGTTTTTATTAGATTTGTAGAACTACTGATCTAAACAACTTCAAAATTGATACCATACTGCCTTGTATGCTAACTAATATATCTGACAAATGTCAACTTAGTACAATGGCCAGTTATCAAGTAGCTGTGGAGCACCCACATGGAGATTTCTTCAATTGTAGTGAAATGGTGTGAAAAGGTCATTTTCAAACTTGGCCACAACTTATTTTATCCATTTGGAAGTAAGTCAGAGGAAAATCATGAGAAAGCTGGCAGACAGTGCAAAGTAGATTACACCAGCCATCTGACTAACGTAAGTGGCTAGGATAGAACTCAGAATTCTAAATAGCTAAGAATTCATCAAATACAAATCACTTTAAATTTTTGAGAAAAACTAATTAAGAATTGATGCACTAAAAATCTTACACACAAAGTAAACAATATCAGTATTTGAGACTGATATTTTGGGTATCAACTTTTAGAAATTGTACATTTGTAATTATTTCAACTCGTTTTTTGGATATTAAGAATAAAATGTGCTAAAAGAATATCAAAATTATTTTTGCCAAGACATTTCTTACAATGGAAGAGGCTAAAAGGCAAATTTATAAGAATCTTTTGATTCCGGGAAAGGAGAAACTGTAAAGAAATCCAAATGAAGTTATTTCTCTTGATCTGTAAAAAATTATTTTCTAGAAAAACACACGATACATGAAAGTGTAATCAATTTATTTTTTCGACATTAAATTGAAAACTGCTGAATCAAAATACTAGTTCATAGACAAAGAAGGTTTCAGCTGCTATTAATTGAATCATACGGTGTTTAGAAGCAAGAAAGCAGCTACATCAAGAAAAAAGACCAAACCAAAATATTCTGAAATTTCAAGGAAAGCAGAATCTGTAGAAACCAAGGCCTATTACCTCCAATGTATTAAAAGATAGAGTGTTATCAAGATAAGACTGTATAACACCTGAATAAAGCAAGTTAATCTATAAATAGAGAATACAAATTCAGATTTTACATATAGACCATTCAAAACAAGAGGAATAAGGGTGTTTATTTGGGGTTTGAAATATAACTGACATCTACACTCCCATTTCAATTATTCCTTCTTACAAAAAAAAAAAAAAAATAAATGATTAGACAGTATGTTCAAGAACTCAAGAATATCTTGTATAAACAATTTGTACAGTAAGTGTGTGAAGAAGAATGCCTTTTTTGGAAAGAGTATGCAGACAGACTGCAAGCTCATGCCATAAGAATAGATGGAAAAGACCCAAACTACATAATGATGAGTGATAGCTGCAGTGATTATTGCTGTCTTGGATACACTCAGAAAAAAGATGGTACTATATTTAGAAGCATGCAACCAAAAGGTGAATATTAAAGATGAATTTTAAATCAAGTCATGGATTCAAATCCCATAAATCACAAGCATATTTGACAACACAAAGAAAGGAAAAGAATAAGTTATTCAGATTTTCCAAATAACTTTTCTAAATTATAAACAGTGAATTTTCAAATGCAGTATATCCGATATTTATAGTTGAAAATGTTACTCACAACTAATAAATATGTTTGAAGATATAATGAAATAAACAAATGTTACTTTTTCCAATTATTAGTAGCCCAAAGAATATTCCCGAGTAATTGTCAATCTTGTCAAGATTGAAAGAATAGAGAATCAAGGAAACCGAGTTCTGGACTGTTTCAATCTTCCGAATGTTTTGTGGAAAGTAATGAACTTTTGAAACATTCGAGCATGATAAGTGAAAGTGATGAATGGACACAAGTTGAAGTGTGAGTAAAGACAAAGTAGATAAAGTTAACTAGAATTTTGGTCAAGGAGCCCAGTAAAGTTTGTTCAGAATGGTTCAAGCTCAGGTGTAGAAGTTCCTGTAGCAGTTTTAACACTTGGCATTAGGAGTACTTAACAGAATAGTTTTTCAACTCATTATGGTACAAAGGATCTTCAAATTTGCACATTGAATTCATTAGGTTAAAAGTTACCAGGTCATACTTTGAAAAAGTGATTTTGGATTACACATTTAACACCATGAAAATCCATTCAATCATACTTGCATATCTCAGATTTTAATTAGAGAATAGCAAATCGGAATTATTTGAAGTTTCTAGACAAAGCCTGCAGACAATTCACCAATAATTTCAACAAGTTATTTTCATAAAACTGTCAATTTCTTGGGTTAGAGGGGTTTATTTTATCAGCTATAAGCAATGGGTAGAATAATATTCATAATAGATTTAGTCCTATCTAAGAAAGTTTTTGTATTAGATACTATCCTGAATAAATCTTGATTTTAGAGTAAGTTAAGGTCTTCACATTTACCTCTGATAAACATATTACTTATATGCTATGTATAACTACATTGTACATAGATAATTTATTTAAAATTTCCATGTCATGGAGAACTTGATGACATTTAAGATAAAATCTCATTCAAAGCAAGTGATATATATCAAACCTTTTCTCATAATTTATCCTATTTTTCTTGATGAAAAGTAAACTGTAGGAGATGAAAAAGTAGTTGAATATTTTGTTGTACAACACTGCATTTATATATTTATTTCACTAACATACTGACAGAGGTGGGCTATCTATGGGTATATGATGATTTGTAGTTAATCTAAACAAAAAATGAGCAAGTGACTGATTTAATGACCTTCAGTATGAGACATTATATACATCTTTTTGAAGTCACTGAATGGTGCTCTCAAAAGATTTAAGAGAACATCCAACTGTTTTTTTTTTTTTTTACCCCCACTAAGTGTGAAGTACGCAAATGTATATTGGCACCAGAACACTTGTGAACTGGAGGAAAAGAGAGCAAGTAAATGGTTGGTTAACTAAATTCTTTTGCAGACAATTTGGTTGCAGCTCACAGCAGACAAGACAACAATGACAATGCCAGGAGGAAGAGCAGTAAGCTGCATATTTAACAACCAAATTCACTAGTAGGCAAAGAAAGTCTAGAATAGACTGAGTTAATTAAGTGTGCATTAAGAATTAATTCTTATGATAATGGGTAGTATGTTTCCATTTGAAGAAGCAAATTCTGTTGATTAAGTGAAGTAAACAAAATACATTCAGTTATTGCTAATATGTTACATTACAATAGCAGAAGTCATTTTAAAAACAATGTATCTATGACTTCTAATTTCAAAGGGACTCTAAATGAAGTAGTAATAGCATTACTAGTCGTGGTAGCAGGAGGGAGAGGAAAGACAGGACGGTTCACCAGAAAATCTGGTTAAGATTGAAGTAAGTGTACAATTTTTATCAATATTTGTTCTGGAATCTTAGAGTATGGTTATTTTATCTGGTATGAGGGCTTTGAGCATTTATTATATTTCTAGCAACAAATCTAGCTACAAATTGAAAGGTTTAGCATTTTTTTCAGACAGTTTCACCTGTTAAGAAAATAATTGGCAACACAGTAAAAAATGAATGTCTGATATGTCATCTTTTAATGATGTCAAACCTTTTCATGACATCACAGCACTTCCTTGTTCTGTTATTTAATCTAATTAGAGCTAATGCAGAGACTGATAAAAAATCTAACGGAAATGTGTGGACATATCTATAAGAAAAGAAAAAAAAAATTTATTTAAAAGAAAAATTGCAAAGTAAATTCAAGAAAACTATATTCATAAGTTGATAGTGATGTCCTAAATTTGCTAAATATAAGTACCGTAATTACCCACAGAAAATCTGCACCCCTGATAGAGCTTCAATTTCAAATGAAAAATGCATTATCCCATGTATACTCCCCTTTCTTTGATTTGATCAGCATTCTTGAAACGCGTGATGTTTGCTGAGAGTTGGAAAAAGTGAATAATAATCTAAGCCTCATTAAGTAGTAATGTACACAAGATGCGTGAGCATAGCCATTCCATTGTAATAGTAAAATGGAAACAGTATAAGTATATTATAAAACATTAAAACAAGTGATACCAATGTTTAATAATCATGGAAACATTTGTATTTATAAATTAAATGAAAACTTGTTTAAATAAAATGGGAAACAACTGTCTCAAGGCAATGAAAATAATGGAAATATTGGTTTGCGTTAAAATAAATTATACTTGATAAATTGTGTCAAGTTTGTAAAACTGTTGTTCAAAATCAAAATTAAAATGACAACATGCTCTCTAACTGCAATGAATTTGACGGGATTCTTTTTGCTATGGACACTTTTTTTATAGAGCACTGGTGTGATACTATAATGGATTGTTTTTGGTGTTTGTCCAGTCCCAGCTTCTCACAAAGAGCCCAGTTATCTGTATCATCAACATTTTATCACCATCAAGGGGATGGTGGCGATCAAACTGGTGGAAAAATGTCTTGCAGATGTGCCCCCAGAGATAATACACACCTAGAATTTCTGGTTCAAAATTCTCGGAAAAATGAGAGGATCATACATGGAGGAATAGAATTCACTTTTCACCATCTGTCACAATTTATAAAAATGGAACAATTTCAATACATTCAAGTATCAAATTGCATGTGGAAATAAGATTCAGCAGAGTTTTTTTTTTGTTTAACTTATATAGAAGCCACATAGTAAAGTGACTATCATAACTTAACAGGTGCAAATGATTTAGGGCACTCGATTTGGATATCTCAAGTATGTGTGCAATGTATATTTCCACTAATCACATCCACTTTTGACACAATTGATTATCCACAGTAATTTTCCATGAACTACATAAATCCTTTTCATGTTCATGACCAGAGACACGGCCACACAGTATTATAAGTGATAAAGGAAGAGTGCTTAGGGAAAAAAAAAAAAATACAGGCATTTGTTGGACCATTCTATATCTTGCTAAACAACAAAAACAATTACAGATCTAATTTCATTTGTATTCGATCAGTCTACATATCAAATACACACATGCAAACTAAATTTCTTAGCTATGATTATTATTTTTAAAAAAAATTCAATGTAAAAAGCTACAAATCTGGAAAAAAATGTTCACCAGATGTGAAAGAGAAGGATAAGACTGCTGTTGGTTTCCTGGAGTCTTCAACCAGCTAAAAAATTAGTAATCTCAGGTTCAATAGACAACTTTGGAAAAATGTTTCTTTATGATTGTCAATACAATTGTATTATTTATAAAGTATGAATATTATTAAAAGAGAATAAAGATATTTTTGCATAAAAGAAGAGAAAAATAATCAATGCTAAATGTTTTTTTGTTAAAAAAAAATTTGATGAAAAATAACAAGATTGATTTTTAGCAAATAAATGAACAATTAGAATTGAAAGAAAAAATGCATAAAAAGTAAGTTAATTAGAGGCATAGTCATTTTTGCCTACACTTGAAATATAAATAAAACCCAAGTAATTTCCTACTCTAAGGAAAATCAATACATTTATATTGTCTTGAAGATGTATTTACTGATTCAAATTTTTATAGAGGGCTACACATTTTCCAAAGCAATTCACCTAGATAACCTGAAATAGGATCAAATTACCATCAGTACTCACTATATACATAGTCTTTCTCAAACATGTGTACATATAAGTGAAAAAATACACGTTCAAAATAACAATAACAAAGAATGAAATAGTGTGTTAAAGATATACTTGTTTTAAAAGATAAGAAATAAAAATATATAGCGATAAAAGAAATATATAATGCACAATAATTCTAGATTCTCATTATAAACAAATGCATACACTACATTAGCCAGATAGTAAGATGCACATCTATTTAACAAGTACATGCTTGGAATTATAGCTCAATACAGCTCATCTCTACCACTTAGCTGAGCTACAAGGCTAAGTTGTATGACCATCCATCCATAATGCTGCATGTTTATTCCCATTCAGTCCTCTCCCAAAATTGGTAAATTATCCATAATATTCCGCTGAATGCAGTGTGATATTTCGAAAAAAAAAAAAAAAAAATTGGTTGGCAAATATAGTATGTATATCTGAGTGTTTATAAGCTGTCACATGATACATCAGTAAGAGGTGTAATCTGTACTATTAGCTACCAACCTATATGAGATATAAGGAAAAAATATCTAATTGGACTGCAAGGTTTTTAGCATATGATATGAAATATACAGATACACTCACTACACTTATGTATATTTACTTACTGGTACACTTTCAGCATTTCATGTAGAGAATGCAGCCTAAGCCAATCATTCATTTTCAAGTTGTGTTGTAGCATGCAGGATTCAGATTTACACAATACTTTAAAAAAAGACATCCCCAAATAAATTGATTATTCTTCCATTTCTATTCATTTATTTATTCATTTTTGTTTTACTTGCAGTAGCGATGTTCCCAACTGATTACCCAACTATTAACAAGGAACAAACAGTCTGGCTCAGCTTCAGTCATTACATTACCAACAAATAAGTCACTATTGCAACAATTTTAGGGCAGGCACCTTCTAGAACCACACCACCAACAATTTCCAAGGTATTTGTTTCTTTCCTCTTCAAAACCACTTCCAACCGATTTTATATCTCTGCAGGATATGTACTTGGTTGTAGAGTTCTGAAAGTACCTATGCAAGAATACTCTATTGGAATTGTGTCGAAATTCTAAAAATGAATCAGAGTTCTAAACCAACATTATATTTGTACAATACAATTACTAGCTCTGGAGAAGGAAAGAAAAAGTTCAAGAAATTGGTCAAATATTTTTCATTTCTGTCAAATATGCAATATGACCATTATCATTTGGCAGTATGCCATGTTGAGGGTGATCAATTAAAAAATTGGAAAAAGGTGATTAATGAATAAATTACTTCTCTTGCCTTCTGTAGGACCATAAGCACTGAAAAAAATTGGATTTTCAAAAAACAAGCATGAATGCTGCCAGAAATTAAAAATCAATTTAGCATAAACTTACATTGCAAATTGAACTCCTCACCAAAAATTCGGGGGGGGGGGGGGCATTTTCAAGAACAAAAATGTAAAGAGTAAATTTTCAGCGAGTCAAACTCACTTGAAAACAAGAAACCTTTGCCAACAGTTTTGGTGGAGAGTTTTTAATATTCAACACTTTCACTATAACAGAAAGGATACTCAGAGGTATAAGGCATCGGTTCGAGAAGATGCTGATTCCTACTTACAAAAATCAGGTATGAAAATAATTAGCTCAATATCAATGGAGAAGAGCAAAACTTGATGTATGGAATCATAATGCTAGAAGAAAAATATATATCAGTATAGATTTTGAAACTTGAAAAAATATCCTCACCTTGCATAAGTGAATCACCATAGCTAGCATGTTAACCAGAACTAATTATAAAAAAAAAAAAAGTTTTGATAGATGGTTTCTAGTAAGATAGAAATAATAACCTGCATGTGTACCAGAATGATTACATGAATTTATTAAAAGAAAATACGTAGATCTTTATATCTACTACTTAAAAACCAATTCAAAAGATTGAGGCGTTGTTGGTCCAAAATGACCAGAGAGACCCAGAACAAATTTAAAAGAAAAGAAAAGAAATGAAAAAAAAAAGACAAACACTCGGAGAGAAGAATCTGTATCCCACTTGACAGGTTGTTCAGATCATTTTTAAGGCTAGAGGAATTCAATAATTCAAAGGAATACAGGACAGCTAGGACAAAATACACTTCAAGAGTATAAATAACAAGTTATCAACATACAGTTTACTAGATATTTATGAAGACAATAAGGTTCTAATAAACACGCATGAAGGAATATATCTATAAATTTTGATTGTACTCATCTCACTAAGTACAAATGTCATGAAAAAAAAAATTATTCCACACGTATCAGAAAACTAACACAAAAGATTTTGAATGTCTTGGGTTAAACTGATTAATATAATGAAAATACAAAAAAAAGTAATACACTAAATGGTGAAAGATTAGTACTATCATTGTTGTCTGAAAATGCATAAACGAAATAAGTGGAGATGAAGAAAACAGAATTGTTGTTACGTTCTGGAAGAAAAAAAAAAAAAGAATAGAAGAATGCCTACCTGTTGTTTCTGAGGCTTGGTTGTAGTGAAAACACCTGTTTTCCCCTTAGAAAGAGACATGTTAATAATAAAAGGTATACTGTTAAGACATCATCCAACGAGCCTCAGCAAATAAAGAAGCAAGAGAAGATGGCCAATTCAGAGTGAAAGACATCCGAGAATTTCCAACTCCTGACTACAGAATGTTCAGTTCAAAACCAGCCTATCCAACTAACGTAGTCTCCAAGAGTAGGTAAGCAGAGGTAGAGTCCACAACAAAAAAACTACAAGGTGGGAGATGAGCTCATGACAGAATGACCACCAGCACCAAACAAACACTGGCACAACAGGTTGAATGAATCCTTCAGAGATATTCTCACGCAAAAAGCAGGTTTATACCAACAGATAGATATATAAACTGATTCTCAGATGTTTTAACATATGAACTTTCTCCCTCAAGAGAAAACTTCTTGCTGCTGCTGCTGCTTGGGTAAATGATGATAGAGTATCAAAGTGGCAGGAGGCAAGAACAACAAAATTTGGAAATAGAAAGGAATGCAGCCGACTTTCCCTTCTTGTGCCTTCAGTGTGCTCCTACTCACCTGCATAGCGAAACATCAAGTTTTGTTCTCTGCATATCTAGAGGTGAAGACAATAAGCCCAGTTATTGCCTCTAATAGAAAGATGCAAGGGAGAGAGAAACATAATCATTCTTGCAGATCTGACACAGGAGACAGAAGCCAACAGGGTATACCAGACAAATAGATTCTTATTTCCATTCAGTAAAAAGTAAGACAATAATAAAACAAATTAGATTTAGGAATAAGAATATATCTGTTATCTAAGTTAATTTCATAGAAGAATTTTGAGTAAGAAATCGATAAGTTTTATAGGAGAATATATATCTGCAGGTACTGAGAATGTGTAGAATCATTGTTGGCAATCCTTCAATAAATGCAAAATGATCTTGCTGTTCTTGGGAAATTCACAAATAACTTGACCTTTTTCCAATTAAAAATATGCTAACATAATTGCTGGGAAATATTTTCCCAATTCAAGTCTATCCTGATTTGATCTCCGTTCATTTCTAGAATCTTCTGTATCTATCTTACAAAGTTTGTATTTTAAGGAGATGGAGATGGAGATAGAGAGAGAGAGAGACTGATATGGAGAGAGAGAGATAGATATGGAGATAGAGATAAAGATAGAGAGAGAGAGAGAGAGAGAGAGAGAGAGAAAGGTTAAACCATGTATTTGAAACCATGGTTTCAGTTAGCCATAAATGGAAACTACACAACATATTAAATGGCAAGCACCAAATTATTACTTTCTCATTGTTTCTTTCAGATATATTGACAGAATCAACTTGGCAACTTCCAAACTAATACAAAAAATAAAAAAAATATATAATGCAAAAGAATTGTAAGCTTTT
>CAUOPZ010000130.1:10000-40000 GCA_963457665.1 Thysanoteuthis rhombus | reverse complement strand
ATCACTTTATTCCATATCATAAATATTATTTTCTTTTTTGTTTTAACGCTATTTTTGACACTACTTTCTTCACTTACTTATTCATTATAGTGTCTAAAATATATATCTTATATATACACACTTATATTAAAGTGTATTTATATATGGAGGTGTTGACCATTTCATTATTTTCAACCAAGAAAGGAATTATTTCATTTGCAAGTTTTCCATGAAAGATATTCACATCAATAATATATATCGTAGATGTACAAACTGTGCTAGCTAAAATCAGATACTCTTCCTTTCTCAAAAATAAGTTACTAGCCTATGTGTAGATGCTGATAGGTGGTGATCAACCAATCGGACAATAGAACAGTACGCAAAACTTCCCATTCAATCTTGATTGTTTTTTAAGAAAGTGTCTCTTTATAGGATCTGGTATTCCTCAGCCCATTACATGTCAACCCATATACAATTTTTAGTTTGCTAGTTCTATTGTTGTATTGGTTCCTATTCCTCATTTTCAAATTTATTGTTCATGATTTAAATTTTTTTTTTATTTCTAGTGGGAATGCCTGAATCTTTTATGACTTCTCTTGAAAAAGTAAGCCCCCTTATTTTTTCTTTTGTGTTTATTCATCAGTGAACCTGTCATGGCTATACATGATTCACTAGTAGTATTTGATTTAAGGCTGCAAATTTAACTTTCCATTATGGATCAGTTAATTGTGATGCTAAATTCAAAATGGATTTATTTTCTCATAACAACTTGTAGAATTTGTTTTCATCAATCCAATCACACCATATAAATGTCATTTCTTTTTAAACCTGACTTGGACTTTCAGACTGGATTGTATATGTTCTACTAAATGTTATGCTTTAGATATTGACCTGACATGTAAAATTTCTTAAAAAGTCAACTCTGTATTTGACATACAAGAGTTGTATGGAACAGCAGTCTTGATTGTAGATTAATCTCATTCTCTAAAATATTACATGGAATGCCAACATCAGCAATTCAACTGTCCTTCTTGTGTATAGTTGATAATGAAGTTTGAATATGATGATGACTTTCTCTTGTATGTTTGTGCTTGGGATGCATTATAAACTTCTTGGAAATAGCCATGTGAGTTGGATGAGAATCTGATTAGCAATGTTCATTGTCGGTATTCACGTCTTGATCATAATCAATGTTATATATGCTTTTGAAATTCTTATGTTTGATTTATTGCATCTGTCCAATACATAGATTAATTGTGCTTTCCATAAGTTGTTTGGAATGATATTCTCATCCTTATTTTGCACAACTCCTTGAATAATGGTTATGACTCTTTTAAGAATTTCACACAATACTTGTCCTTGGCTTCAATTTACATTTGGATTTGTTGTCTGGAATAATGAATTGCTAATGTTTGCATTTTTTGAATATATATGGCTGGAAATCAAAAAATATTTCATTTATCTTTTCTGTAATATAAAAGCCAAAATATGTCTTAACATTGAATCTTTCTTATCTGTTTCATTATGCTATCTCCCACAGTAAAAACTGATCCTGAGTATTTTTTAAGCTGACGTGTTATTTAAGATATCAAAGTGGTATTAAGTAATTATTGACTTCGCAAATTCACTTACTTGAATCTTTCTCTTCCACCTGCCATTACCCCATTTAATGCCCATATCTTTAGTATCGTGTAATATCAGACGCTCATAGATTGAAATTTGTTGTATAATTACTTTAGTAACTGCAGAAATGAAATGATGAGCCAAAACATTATGACCTCCTGCCTAATATGGCGTTAGTCCTCCATGTGCCATTAAAACATCTCTTACTTGTTCATGTGCTGACTCTACAAGATCTGTAATGGTTTCCTCTGGGATCTGATGCCTGGAGGTCAACTGCAGGTCCTTTAACTACTGCAAGTTGAGTAGTCGAGTTTCTGCTGAGCAAACTTATCGGTCTAAAACATCCCGTAATTGCTCAAAGGTATCTGGGAAGGTTGGTAACCAGAGCAACACAGTGAAGTTGTCTTCTTTTTCCTGAAACCATTTTCATACAACTCCTGCAGTGTGGCAGGTTGTATCATAGACTGTTGCCATAAGGGAATATACCTGGTCTTCAATTTTGTTGAATTAGGTGGTACGTAGCAAAATATCTTCCATATCAAAGATAAAATCCAATGTTTCCCAACAGGATGTTGTCTCCACCAAATTGTCATTTTCACACTGCATCAAGATGCCATTGATTCCCCTGGATAATGATTGAATGATAATCTGCAAATTTTGCCAAAGTAGCTCTTCTTTTAGCGGGGAAGCATCTGTTCAGTTCTGTCATTGGCTGCCCAATACCTTGTCAGCGGTTGGTGATTTTTTTCCCCCCGTCCTCGGACCCCAGCCCATAGGTACTCACCACAACTGAATACGAGTGCTCAACAATGCTATTTTGGGAATAGTCTGACAATTCTTCTGGCCATAATAATTTGTCTTTCATGAAAGTTACTCAAATCTCTCTTCTCGCCATAACTGAATACTGATTCAACACATTGAAATGAAGTACCCGCTTACCTGTTTATATTTCTCTGACCATAACATGTGCAGTTGTTATGAGACAATAGCTCTCATTTTTGCCACTTTCCTTGGTCATGATATTTAGGATCATCAGTGTATAATTGCAATATTTTTTCCTTTATAGAACTACTTTGATTCAGTTTTTTCAAGGATAACTTATCTAGTTATTTTTCAATTTTAGTATTTCTTCATGTACACTAAATCTATTTGTTATTTCAACTATTGACTTTTTAATCAAATGATTTTGAAATTATACCCAATAACACTATTCCACCTCCCTTGCAGACAGAAGATGGGAAACACAAAGTGACTCTCAAATATCCTCATTATTTTCCTATTATGAAGAAAGCTCATAATCCTGAAGTGAGGAGGAAGATGGAATTTGCCTTTCAAACCAGGTAAACTTCTATATTTAATTAAAATATTTTTACTCTCCTTAATGGACTAATTTACATCTTATACTTGTGTGAATATATTTTAATTTAAGAAATCATTGTTGTTAATATTCAGTTACTGTTGAGTAGAAAATGGTATAGGCAGAGAAAGGTAAAGTTAAATAACTAAGTAGGTTTTTAGTAAAGAAATTGTTGGGAGCTGTTTAGGTATAATTAATTTAGTCCTTCTGAAAATCATGTTCACAGGTAATCCATATCTGATTAACAGAGATACATGGCTGACTTGATATGTGATTATTCTACTGTTTATTCACTTCAGCCTTGGAGTATGATGAATGTAATAGCCTCAAATTGTAGGTGTTCTAACAGGTAAATCAAAACTTAAATTACTTGGAAAGTTTTAAATCAGGGTGTTTGTTTTAATTTTGGATACTTCAACAGGGTCTCATGAAGATAATTGAGGGTTGCAGAAATGATTTTAAATCTCTTTTAAAATTTTTTTTTCCATGAAAAAAGAAATCGTGAGGCCTTTTTGCTACCAGATAAACTACCATGATTTACTTATGGTGGGTGTGTATATAATGCTTAGAAATGATAAAAAATGATGCAGTGTATTTAGCTCTTATCAGTATTTGTAGATGATAGAAAATACCAAACACTCTTTCCTACATATTGCAAATGTTGTTTTTAGAAAAACTTTTTAGCAGATTTTGTTTTCATACAGTTTATAGTAATTTTACTTCTTTCATTCAATTTACTCTATTATTTAGATGTATTAAGGAGAATATTCCAATCCTTGAAGAGGTTGTAAAATTAAGACATGAGGTAAGTAATTTTCAATGTACAATAGTCCCTCCAATTTAGTGGATTAGATAATTTGCATTTTTTCGTGTTTCTTTTTGTCATCAATAAAGGGAAGCTGCTCTTACAAACTTTTAAGAAAAAATTTGAAATATTTGTTTAGAAAAATAAACAAATTTTCATCAATAATAATGTAGAATTGGGCTGTTTTTATTCAGTGTTTGTTTAAAGTTTTTCTGGCAAAACATCAATTTTAGGTGTTGACTGCAGATTGATAAACTTTGAGAAAAAATGGTGGTTGTTAGCATAATTAAATATCAACTTGAAATTAAATAGTAAACTTCATTGAAAAAAACACAACAGTAATAAACACTTGGGAAACACTGGTTGTATCCGAATCATGTCTTGAATGACTCTTTCAATTAATACAAAAATTAAACAAAATAAAAATGCTGGTCTCTGAATTGACCTCTCTGGCCTTCCAAACTTGTGAAAAAGCTTCTTTTGGGTGAGAAAAGAAATACCTCCAGATTATTATTCTTTTTCCATTGATTATATTTGATTGATCATATTGTTGCATTATAATCAACAGAATCTCCTATTTGGGCAAGGTCAGAGTATAAAACAAGAATTTTCAAAAATGATTGAATTATTTGAAAAATTTTAAAATAATTATTAAAAAATATCTATGAAGAATTTTCCTTCTATCGAAAAAAAAAAACAAACAAAAGAAAACAAAATATAAGTTAGCAAATTAATTGTTGTCTTTACACATAAAAAAATTTTGAAATTTCTGAATGCATTTCCTGCAAATGTTTTGTTCATGTTACAACATTCATCCTCTCTGTGTTCAAAAATATCTCCAGTTCTAAAAGATATACACAAATAATTTTTATTTCATATTTTTTACTGATCTTTTTTACTAATGGCGCAAAGATTCTGATGATAAAATTGAGTTCTTTATGATTTTGACTTACTTGTTTTGATTGAGTGTTGATTTACCAGTAAGTGTTACAGTGGCAGTAAAGTCCTCATAGATGCCTTAACTAATTGTTTCAATTTCTTTCTTGTTAATTATTTCTTCTTTCTCTTTTCCCAATCCACTATATAAATGATTAACTGATCATCAGTTACATTAATCTGTTATTTGTGTCCGAATTTGTGCATTCTTGTAACTGTATGGCAAAGTGTGTGAGTTGGAGGGGTCAAAAGTTATTTGCAGAACTTCAATTTTGCGAGGGTCTGCTCCCTGAGCTCCCACAAAATTTGAGGGACCACTGTATATGTGTAATTGAAAGAACTTGGAATATATTTAATAGTAAAAAATCTCCAAGTATTGATCTCTTCTATTTCAAAAGATGATGATCTTATATGAATATTATTTGTTAATGTTCCTTATATCTTATAATGAAAAGCATGAAGTAACTATCAAAGTGCCCATTAAGATTTTTCTTCTTCTCAAGATGTTAAAACTGAAAATCTCTGAAGGGTTTAATCTGTAAAGAGTTCTATATTGCATTCTGTACTAAATATTGAACTGATATTTAAGGATTTATTTGCTTTTAAAATCTTCAGAAAGCTGTTTTATTAGGCTTCAAGATGCATGCTGCATCGGTATTGGATATGCGGATGGCCAAGAATCCTGAAGAGGTTCAAAGATTTTATGCTGATCTTATTCCTAAATTAAAAGTTCTTTTGACTAAGGAAATGAGAGCCTATAAGCAATATAAAGAGCTGATGGTAAGTTGGCCTGAATAATTTTATAACATTACTTTTCTTTACTTATTTGATTTTTGTTTCCTTGAGTGGAATCAAGATTTGTTACTTCATTATTTAATTATAGAAAATATTAATCTTGTTCTTTTTCAAACATAATGGCTCAAAAATATGAACTTCATATATTTGGTAATTAGATATCTTTCATGTTCTATTCTCCTAAGTATTTGACGTGAATATAATTTTTCCTTACCCCAACACGGAAGCCAGTTGATAGCCACTCTCTGAATTGTATTATCACGGTAGTTGAAATGTTAGAATTATTTTCTTTATCTGATCTTTAATTTACAAATATACTTGTTTTCTAACTGGAACTGAATGCTGTGTACACAAGGGTTATAAATCACATTTAAGTTTATATTCTCTTTTTAGTTTCTGTAATAACAGGGAAAAATTTACTCATAATCATGGAGCCTGTAACCAGCCTTTTGAATAATTTTTCATTTTATTTGAAACATCTATGTAAATATCAAATGATGCAGTTTTATTTTTGCAGTGTAACACCTATAACTTTGAATATGATGGCAAAATAAACAAATGGGATGTCCGATATTGTATGAATTTATTAGAAGAACGAGAATATGCTGTTGATGAGGACAAACTACGAGAATATTTTCCTTTATCACATGTAACAGAAGGCCTTTTTGATATCTATCAGGTAAATAAAAACTAAAAAAATTCCAGCTTAATGTAAAAGAATATTGCTCTGAAGAATTTGAGTGACTTCTGACTCTATTGTCCATTTACTAAATGTTAGTTGTTTTTTGTATTGTTTGCTACATGCTTCTGGAACCTTAATACAAAATCGTACTCTACCAAAAAACATATTTGACTTGCTAAAAGTATTCCCCTTGCTCTATGAATATGCATGAAAAATTTGCTTAGGCTGTGTTGTGAACCCAAATGCCAAAGATTTCTTTGTTTCACATAACTTTACAAATTCTTTAAATCAGCAAAACAAACGTGAAGATGTTAGTCTGGATAAATTCATGAATTATCTGTTACCACATCAAAATGAATTTTGTTCTTACCATCACTGGACTGATTTTTGTATGATGACAGTTATGTAATCACAATATTAGACACTCATATAACATTTATTACAGGTTTTGTGAAGTGAAGGGGAAGAGAACCTTATATTTTATACAAGGTTCTGTTATGTACTGTCAACATAAGTTTCTTGAGTTTTCAAGTTGACCTGGCTGGTCATGTATGTATCATGTGTATAGGGTGAAAAATGTAAACATTTACTCCTTATTATGTCTAGAGAACTCCTCCATCCCTAATGGATTTTTAGTGGGGGGTCCTAATGGCAATGTGAGTTGTTGCTTAATTGATCCCTTACAGCAGCATTCATGCTTGTTTATTTTTTTAAATTATTCATTGATGACCCCTCACTTCCATTTTTTTTTTAATTACCCCCCCCACATGGCATGCTGCCAAAAGATGTTGATCACATGATGGTTTCTACTGAGTGATTAATCAGACCCGTTGTTTTTTTGTTTTTTTTTATCAATTATTTGCTAGCAAATACCTGTTGCTTTGTATACCTAAACCTATGTACTCTATCAATATGATTACGCAGTAATAAATTCAGTAATAAAGGAGTGAATTACCAAAAGTTATATTTTGTAAAATATCCATTGTTTTGCTAATAATATAACCTAAGGGTGGAAATCTGAAGCAATGTAGTATCTGAAAATACTCATAGGAGTATAAAGGACATCAAAACCATTTGTAATGAAATAGATAGACATTGGACATTTATTTTAAATGATTGAACATTTTAATTACTTGAAAATTAATGACCTTGATAATGTTAGTGAAGATCACTGTGGAAGCAATATTGCAAAGTAGCCTTCTTTGGTGTCACAAACACACACTGCAAATTATGACGTAAAAAAGACTGATGATCCCTAATGTGGAAAAAAGTTTCTCCAGACTTTTAACCCCTAAAAGAAGAAAAAAAGTTTCCTTTCACTTATGATCCCCAAGAAGAGAATTTTTCCCTTCTCTTTTGACCCCGAGAAATGTGTGTGGGGGGTATTTTTTGTAACTTTTGACCTCTTGATGTGGAAAAAATATTTCCCTCCAGTTTTGATGCTGGGGGTGGGGCTTATTTTTTCATCTTTAATAGAGGGGAGAAAAATTGTCCCCTAACTTTTGACATCTTTAAAGGATGAAACGTTTCTTTTTACTTTTGATGCCTTAAAAGTAGAAAAGTTTTCCCATACTTTCCAGCTCTTAACTTTCAAAAATGTTTCTTCTGAATACCAGGTAAAAAAAAATAGCTATTGAAAAAAATTGGATCAGAATATGAAGTAAGGTAAAGAGACCAAATTTTTTTGAAAGTGATTAGAATAGATTCTTATGACATTAAAATGATGTCACAGCAGCTCATGAATGAATCATTACTTCCTTACTTTCTCTTACTGTACTCATTATGGACTGACAGCTTGCAAATCATATTAAAGATTCTCTTTCAATATCTATATTTTGTAGGAATTACTTGGTTTGAAGTTTGAAAAAGTTGAAAATGCTGAAGTCTGGCACCCTGATGTTAGTATGGTAAGTATTACATCGATCTCCTAAAGAGATATGCTCCTTTCTTATCCAGTAGAACTACCCCCGTCTATGGAGCCCGTAAAACCATCCCTGACAATATTCAATATCAATTCTGACATTTGTGAACAAACCACTACAGATAGAACCAATGCCAATACTCCAAATTCTGAAAGGTTAACAAAACTGCAGAAATAGACACAGTGCAATTCGAGTCACGTGTGCATTTTCTGACTAGAGTAATTTTTTTATTGATTCTGTTGGTATACTGATGTATGTAAGAAAAAACAAAAAAAAACCATGCTTGGCATTTTTTTTTCTACCCTGTTAACCATATTTGGGTATCAGTTGAAATTCAGCTCCAGGCTTCTGTTGGCAAAAAATTTGATAATACCATATATGGTCAGGTTATATATCGTTGGGAAAAGTATTGATGTGCTGATAAAAGGACTGGGGGGTCTAAATTCAACAGAAATAGTTATATACATTTATAGATGTGTATGTATCATTCTTAATTTTGCTAGCCTACCAAGTAAAACCTAGTATCCTCTATCAAATGGTTGTTCTGATTGGTACATGTTTGCAGTTAATGGTTTGGATAGTTACATGAAAAAATTTTGGGATGCACTTTGATTTAAGCGAGTATTCTTTGTCTTAAAAATTAAGGAAGTGAAAATACTGATTTAAAAATTTTTTTTTTTTTTTTTTTTTTTTCAATAGTTTCGTTTGACCCAAAATTGCACCACAATCAGAGGCAGAGGTGGAGTCCCTCACTCCAGAATTTTGTACAGTATTTCCCAACCTGGGGGCTGCCGATCCCTGATAATCCACAAAGTAATCAAAGAGGTTCTGTGGACAGACTATACAAATGCCTGGGTGTGTGAACTTATTAACAGAGCAGACTATTCAAAGGTTTTGCAACAAATGTCTGTAGCTTATGGTTTGGATAGTTACTCAAAAATATTTTTGGATGAAGTATGATTTTAGGGGATACTCTCAAAAGTTCATGAATTGAAATTATTTGAAAATGTTTTGACACAAAACTATATCACAATCTTGGACAGAGCTGGTGATGTAGTCCTTGTAAGCCTCTCCCTCCAAAATTTAATGCAGTTGTTCCCAACTTGGAGACTGCAGTAGTGCAGATTGTTATTAAAACATATTTCTGGATAAACTATGATTTCAGTACTTTTTGACGCAAAATTGTATGTGAATGGGCGTCTGAAAAACCTTTTTTCCCAAATTTCAGTCAGATCAGACAAGGTCATGTTGGGGCAAAAATAGACAAAATGCTAAATACCTATCACCTGTCACATTTTGGGCTGTAATTTTACATGCTTTTCATTGCTAAGATACCCTCTTGCAAAGCTGATGAATTTCTATTTCAAATGATATATGCATAAATCTCCATCAAGAATTGAAACCACATTCTATAGACTTTGGACTAACAATATATATATATATATATATATCCATCCATACTTGAATCTGCAATCTGTAGTGTTTGGACCATGAAGTACTTGAATTTTCTTTGTAACATGCTAAATACCTTATTTCATGTTTGTGTCTAACTTTACATGCGCTTCAGATACAAATTTACAAGATATACTATTATAAGGCTGATGAAATTTTCTTTCTAATATGCATATATCTCCATTATTACTCAAATTCACAATCCATAAATGTTGGAATATAAAGTAAAAATACCCTTAGATTTTCCTTGTAAAATGCTAAATACCTAGGTTCATGAATTAGATCCACAATTCATAAACAGTGGACTATTAAGTATGACAATCACTTGTAAAAAAAATACATACCTTTACGTTTAAGGTTTACAAGGACCCAAGCCTCTAAATTATGCTAAATTTTGTGTCAAAAGAAACCTTTCAATGATACGCCATGGACCACAGGCTTTTGAAAGGTCTATCCATAGAGCCTCATTAATAACTTGTGGACCATCGAGATGTTGGAAAATACTGCTCAACTTTTGGAAATGCTGAACAAAATTTTGGAGTGAGGAACCTATAAGGATCCCAGCCCCCTCCTCCTGGGACCCTCAAAACTCCACCTTTGCCCCTGATTGTGACATAATTTTGTGTTAAGAGAAATATTTCCAAATAATCAGTATTTGATGTATAACTTGACCATGTTTGGCCTTACATCTTTTGCCTACATAAGCCTGGAACTGAATTTAAATTGATGCCCAAATATTATAAACGGGATGAAAACAAATACAGACTGTTTTTTCACATGCTAACAGAATCTATAAAAAAATTGCTTTAGACAGAAAATGCACATGAAAGCCAAATGTCGGGAATTTGCACTCTCACTAAAACTGGACAGATAAGAATTGCCAGTTTAGCAATTCTTAGGATGTTGCTCTCCGCCCATCCTCCATCTCCACTGCCAGCTCAACATCAGATACACACATGTGTTTAATATAGTATGGATATCTTAAACATGGTAGCAGAGCTTAGTTGAAGCCAACTTTAAAGAAAACTTGCTGCCCCTGAAACTTTCATTCACATTACTCCTTAGATTGCAGTAACAAATTGAATCTCATTTTTGAATTTTAACATCTATTTTTGAATTTTCTCAACACTTCTCTAAAATCTGTCATCAAAATGATTTTGATTAGACACTAAACCCCACCAGTGTTTTTAGAATTGAAACCCTAGAATCAATGTTTTGATGAAATAAAATTTTGACAAATCGTTACTGAACTAGTGTACAATTGTAGGGGCGATGTGGGGGTGTGATGGATTGAAGCTAGATATTGGTGATAATGTTAGTTGAAAATTTTGGTCAATCTTTTGTGGTTGGGAGAATGAAGAAGGTAGTGGACATTCAGGTTTTGGTGATGTTGGAGTGAGATGACTGGTGTTTGACGTCTTGTTTCTATTCTTCCTTTGGCCATTGCTCTGCTGAAGGAACCAGTGAAAAATAATTTTCATTGAGGAAAAGCAGTCATTTTTTTTTAATATTAAGTTTGTTTTATTCATACTGTCATAACAGTTTCTTGGAAGACTCAAAGTGGTAAACTGTCAAACATCATACTGATTATGACATACACTGTGGCCTGATCAAATGGTGTCTCCTTGGCAATTTTTGCCATTTTAGATCCAGATTCCTATACATCCTTAATTCCATGTCCACTTACCTATGTGTATGAATTGTTGTGTTGCATCGTTTCAGCCAATTTTTTGCTATTGAATTTTCGTGTAAGCAATTTAGCTTCTAATAGTTAATAGTTAAAATCTATTTCAGTCTGCAAATTTCATTTTTGCTCGATATCTTACAAAATCAAATTCCACGTCAAGTATTTTTAACCAAAACGATATGAAATATGATAATGTGCATTATTATGTTTACAATTTGTTATTGCTATATATCCTTGAAACATTCTTAGCTTGTCATTGCTTCAAAACTCAGTCACTGGAACTAAATGTGAGCTTTCCATGTTTTTATGAAAAGAAAAATCTTTCAACGACTTTGATACTTTACTATAATAAAACATACATTCATAACTAAAATGTTTTGAATTTAATCTATTGGCATTTCGACTAATCACATACCATTCTTCACTTGATATTATGATTTTAGCTAAATAGAATTAAACAATTTATTTGTTTGTTAAAACTGTTGCTGATACATTTGTTTTTTAAATTCTCTGATTTGTTGATTCTTAATTTTTTTTAGTTTTTCAGTTTTAATCAGCTGATTTTTTTTCACTCAGTATTTCAGTTCAGCCAAATTAATGTACTCATCAAGGAAAAAACATACTTCTAGAATATACCATACCAAACATACTGCCTGATATGTAACACCAGAAAAAAAAGCAAGACCCAACAATTGCTCTCTCCTAATCAGAAAATGAACATTTTCTGTGAACTTCAAGTCAACAAGGACAATAGTGGAAACATTTATCAAATTTCTTGGTAACTTCTATAAAAAAGATGAACTCACAGCAGCATATGAGTGATATACTGATCATTTTAGGTGAACGAGTGAAATATAAATGGAAAATTATGTTACTCAGATTGAAAAAATGTACAACAAAACTAAAAACTGTAGCATGACTTTACCACAAATAGCTTTTAAATATTGGAAGGAGCTGGTTTAAAACATAAAGGTAGAGAGTACTCACAGGTTTTGATTATAACGAAGGGACAACTTTATTTTAAACAAATGTCTATATCATTGAAGAAATTTTTCTTGAAAACACTGCATGCTGTCAAGAACTTATGATCAACCAGCAAATAAAAAGAAAAAGCAGTATTGTTTACTGGAATTAAAGTAGAAGATACTTGAACTTGATTTTATGCTTACAGACTGGTTGGTCAAACAGTATTTTAGACATTAGAAACTTGTTTTTTAGTAGAAGTATGGCAAATCATTATTAACTGTTTTTTTTTCATTTTTATGCTACGATTTATTTTCATCTCAATATTTTGTTTCTTTTCATCGTGTCTTTTCTCTGACTGGATAAAATTTCAAAGCAATAAGAATATTAAGAGGAAGCTAAATGATAGCGTAAAAAAAATGTTGATAATCACTGCTCTGTAGTTTATGGTTTCCTTTAATTTACTGCATTTATTTTTTTACTAGCATCTTCCCCTAAATTTTAAAAACTTATTACAATAATTAAATTCTTTCTTTGAAAGTTTAATTTTGCTTATAAGTGTGTGAAACTAATAAAGATGGTCTTAAAAAGAAAAATACTCATGTACTCACAAAGGATTCCTTGTGTTTATTTTTTTGCCCAAGAAAATATTGATCTGCCATAATTCACCTGTAAAGATGAATTCAAGTTATAAATTTTTTACTATATGCCTTACTGTATTCATTTATTTATTTTTATACTTACAATAAGGAAATAGTAAAGTGTTTGTTTATCAAAAGGTTTATGGTAAAAGATATATTGATTTTGGTGACCAAAAGTGTTGGGGGGGTTCTGCAAAAAATATAGATGTATCACATTTGTGTCCCTTAGAGCTTCTAACCCCTGCAGATAGTGAGGGATAACTCTAGTTGGTTCCAAAAATACCAAGTTAGAATATAAATGAAAGAATAAGGAAGTTGAAAAGATAATTGAGGAATGTAATTTAGAAGTGTTTTTTTAATAATTCTTCTAATTTTGATAATCTTATTCTATTGTGTAAAAGCAAATAAGGAAATTGGCTGGATGATTAGAAATATTCTCTCTCAAGATTCATGTTATTGGTAGAATATACAAGATATTGAGAAGACCTCATGTGGAACACAGTGCTGGTAGCTGGCCATGGGAATAAGAATTAAATATTGAAACTAGAGTAGACAACAAAAAGTAACCAAATTAATTAATGGAGTAAAAGATCTGCTATGAATTGAACTGGAAATCTATTGTCAAGAAAGATTTCAAAAACTAAATCTACTACACAGTTTATTTTTTCTAATAGAGTAATATGTTTGGAATAAGTAGCCTAGTCACATTAAAATAGTACTAGTGATGAGATTTTTTAAAATATTATAAATTTAAAAATTACTGGAAGAGCATGGGCTTTCAGAGACATTTTTGGTATCTGTCTGATGAAATTTTCGAGAATATCTGCTCTGTGTATTGTGTTAAATTGTAAATATTGTTTATATTTATGTACTTTCAAGAGGGATTTTATGAATATTCTATTTATTTTTGAAGTTGATGTGTAAATGATTGTATGTAATTGGAGAGGCATAATAAATAAATTATAATTCCCAGCTTCCCCATTTTGCTGTATTTTCCTTTTTTTCTAATCAATCTAAAATTCTAGTATTTCCTATTGTGGACAGTTTTATTGAGGTATGTTAATTTGTAAAGTATCATAGTTCCAGATAACTTTCAAGCATAGTATAGCATCTCTTGAACTTCTGTAGTATATTATAATTTATTTTGAAAAGTCTTGGGCATTAGAAAATCCCTACATTTGATTAAAGACTGAGAATCCACTTACTCTTACCTTGGTTGATTTCTTAATCCTTTATGAAGGAGTCAAAGTGCAAATAAAATGTTTTGGAATTTATCAATTTTAGTCTGCTAATATCCCTTTCTTTTTTTTTTTCTCCAGTACAGTGTTAGAGATGCTGACTCAAATGAACTACTTGGTTATTTTTACATGGATTTGTTTCCCAGAAATGGCAAATATACACATGCAGCATGCTTTGGTCTGCAGGTGAGCTTTTTTCATAGTTTTGTTCTTTCTCATTTTCTCAGAAGGATCAATCCCAAGTGCCTTCCATGCTTACATTGCTCTTTATATTTGATCGAAATACAGATTCTGTAATAATTTACTGTGTATTTTATTTTTCTTATTTGTACAGAGAGCCTAGTCTAGAAAAAATTGTTTCCATTAAGGATCAGAAAAAATATATGTATTTCAAATCGAGTGATAATCTGTAACTATATAGTGCTATTGCAACTTTTTTGACTACTGAAGGTCAAATGAGTAAATTAAACTCGTGAAACAGAATTTGTTTGATGCCTGTTGAGAAAGAGAGGATTTTTATAGTCTGTTGAATAGAGACACTGTTTTCTGTTTTTATGGGTTACTCTTTTTAGAAACTTTCATTGATTATTTTAACATTTCATAGGGCTTTTTGTTTGAGCATGTGTTCCAATTTCCTCAGACATTCTCAAAATTAAGGATACAGTTGTTTTGGAGCTGATAGATGTGAACAGGAAAAATAAGCAATTGAAATGGCAGTAAAATGCATGAAATGCTGGATAGCACCAGGATTAGATATAACAGCAGAGGATATCCAGCCAACTATAGAGCTATATCACTACTTTGGATACCAGGTGAAGTTTTCTGCAAGATTATTCTAAACAGAATGAAAGAAAAAACAAATTCTGCTAGTCAATTTGGATTTTGACAATTGTTATTGCAATATTCATTGTTATACAAATTATTAAAAAAGCCAGAGAATATGAAGTCTCAATCCCGATTTTAAGGTTGCCTTTGGCTCAGAGTGGATAAGAGCTCTAAAGAAAATGATGAGAGCAATAAGTATTAACCTCAAAATAGTGGACATCATAAGGTACAAAAACACAGAATGTGCAGTAATCAATGTCATCTTTTGTCATTCACTCTGTTTGAACCTACTGAAAAGTGTAGACTCAACTCTAAAAATGAATGGTACCTTTTCAATTGATATCCAATATGCAGATGATATCATACTTATCTTGACAACCTTTGACAAACTAAAGCTCTCATAACCAGAACTAGAAGAGGCATGTAAAAACTGGGGTATGAAGATAAATGACAACTGGTATAAAATCATATCCGCTTCCAATAATGATATGTTGATCAATATCTTGATCAATGGCAATAAAGTTGAAAATGTTTGATTTCATGTTCTTGGGCATTACTGTTCTTGACACCTTTGCTGACATCAAAAGAAGAATTGGACTGGTTGCATCAGCTTTTGGCATAGTGAGAAATGCCATCTGGAACAGGTAAGGCATGTCAAAACTGCTAGAAATCCATCTACACAATGCATTGATACTTCCCATTGTAATATATACCTCAGAAACATGAATGCTGAAAGCGGAGGACTCCAGGAAACTGCAAATGATATCCCTCAGAAGTATCCTGGGTCTGACAATTGCTATCAGTCAAGAACAGTGATATCATCAAGAGTGAAGATACTGCGGCTACCATCATTAGATCAGATGGTTTGGCTTTATCACCAGACATCTAGCTGGCAGCATTGTTCATCAGGCATATAAAGGTGATTTCCCCAAAGCCAAGACAAAGGACCGCCAAAAAGATGAGTCACACAAATAAAAGGGTGCGCCAGATTACCCCTTGCAAAACTGGAAAGAAGAGCAACCGACATGGAAGGTGGCAAGGTGTAAACAAACCTTAAGGATAATTATGAAGTGATTACAATGACAAGAATAGTTGATAACCACAAGATCTGGTGAAAATCTTTGCAGAAAAGTCCACCATCAAATGCCCTAAGCTGAACTATTGATCCTGCTCTGCAGTTCTAGTGATTTCTCTTTATGTTGTAAAACTGGAGACCTTCCACTGGATGAGATTCCCTACTCCTCTGTTTTAAGCTAAAGGAATCTTCCATGAAGCCAACAAGCTCCAACTAGCACATGCAATCACTGTGTTTTCAAGCAAAGAATCCAACGGAAATTGTTGTGAATTCTTTTCCATCCACTGAACATGGTATGTCCTTAACAGTGGTTTCCTGGCTTAATGTTTGCCAGTGTGACAGTTATGATGTAGAATTTCCATATGCCATTCTGATAAAAGAACTGTAGTTTTCTATAAAAGATGTGTGCAAAACCCTCACTTGATCCTCTGCTTCAATACAAAAACCAAGTTTGTGGGAAGAAAGAATGATTACCTTTTAAGAACTTAAAGCAAATTAAAGCATTGATCTTCTGCCCAAGGAACTGCTGAATAAGGACATATTGGCTGTAATATAACAATATCAGCCCACAACCTTGATGGGGAGGATAAAGAATTATCATTATTCTTCTCCACTATCCAAACAAATGTAGCCTCGATTTTCATTCTGACAAGTTTACAGTTCCTAAAGAGTATGACATCAGCGAGATAAAACAAATTCTGTGTAGTGATGAGTTCTCAGTTCCTGTTTATTTATGCTTTTACACAGTTTAATACAATTCCATGCATTTCAATTGTTTGCAAAGTGTCAGCATTCCAGAAACTTGCAACAGGCCTGGACTTGACCATTCAGACTTGTGCAAATGTGTTCCTGCTTCCAATTTTAGTAAATGATGTCAGTTATGTTTGGTGGCCAGAGTATCAACTCACTCGTCTCTTTACATTACCATGTCATTTGTTACCCAAGAACGTCTCCTTCCTGCTAAATATCATTGCTTTAGAGTATATTACCTGATTATAGTACGGATTGTAAGAGAATGATATGAATCCTGTGGATTGGGTATGGAGGACAATCGGATCATACTAGTTATGAACTAGAAAACCACTGCCCCAGAAAGCTGATGGTCCCCTGTAATTGCACAACTGCCTACCGAACAACACAATGTTGAAAATAGTGAGAACCCATATAACAGGATGAAGAGTGTAACAAAGTCTATTATCAAATCTGGAGTGAACCAAAATATTTTTCAGAGATAAATTTCATGCAATTTGTAATCACTTTACTATAATTAGAATGTTAAATTGATTCGTTTATACCAAAAACTTGGCTATCATGTTGGACCACATATTCAAAATTACACTTTCCAGTGGTCAGACTGCTGTGAACTCTTAGTATGTTATTGAGCATACCTGATACTACAAATAACTGTTGAGAAACCATGCATTTCAATTTTTTGGGTGCCTAACCATAAATGTACTAGACTACAAGCTACTGGTGTTGATCTTATCTCATTTTTTACTTCCTTACTCACTGTCATCTCTTTGAAAGAGCCCTGTTTATATTTCCCCAACAAATCGTTGTCTAATGTATCAGTTGGCTTAAAATTTGTTTTTAATTCCATTTTCTCATTTCTTGTCTTAGTCATGTAGTCATGATTTCAAGACCAAGTATTATACATATTATGTGCAATGAGAGTGTGGGTGCAGTGATGGTCATGTTTTGAGACATTTTAGGATTAAGTATAACACAACACAGCAGCATGCCGATGAATAATTAAAAAAAAAAAAACATTTATTAAATAATGAAGGTTGAATTATGATCAGAATTTAAGACAAAACTGGTGGGTATTGTGAGTTAATACTGGGTCTCCATGAAAGGAAATTAGCAGATGAAGCAATCTACATCACTGACATGTTTGAATGTTCACATTCAGTATTAAGGTCTCAAGAGATAACAGTGGAAGTATAAGAGTGACTCAACATTTCTGCATGGATTTCAGAGTATTGATAACATCACAAAACCGAAGGCTCATATAAGTGTAGGAAAACTCGATTATAGAATAGATTAACCAAAAACTGAAGAAAACCTACACTGATGACTTTTAGCTAAAATAGATGAGAGGGAAGCAACAGGGAATAAGAAAAACAAAACAATGGCTTTGAAATAGATTTTGTTCATACGCAGGGACTTCCTGGGGCACTTAATTTTAGTAACGCATGTTTCAATTTCTTCAAATAAGCTCCAGTCTTCTTCAACCAGCTATGTCTCCATGTATTCACAGATTGACAGAAAAGTTTACCAAACCCCTGGAATTGGATTCAAAACTTGAATTCAACTAACTTCTCTGTGCTATTTATAAATTTTGCAATTTTGATTCCCCCCCCCCCAACTCACCCTCCTTATAACTAATGCACCAGCTTGAATAAAGTTTGAAAATGATATTTCTCCTAATTTTCTACCATTGTCCAGAAATTTAACTGACATCCACAGGAATTGTAATTCATATGCAGTGGGAAATATGGACTGATAGTCTTTTTAATGCAAAATGAATGACTTAAAACCGCAAATCTGCTTACTTCAATACAGATTTTAGAGCTTTTCCTCTTCATTGTTTATTTGATATTATGATTTTTGGAGAATTTTCCAGTAAGAGGCAGCAAATGGTGGATAGGGATCCCAAAACGTTCCTTAGTGTATGCTAGTGGTTCCCAACTGACTCTGGTGAGGGTGGTCCTCAAGGGTATTACTGGGGGTACGTAAGCTTGTTAAGTAGCAAACTTTTCAAATGCCCAGGGTAAGTAGGAAAATTCACGTTAATAGAAAGGATCCTTGGTAATGAGGAGGTTGGGAACCTCTTAGGTGGACAATGACTCTGGTGAGCACAGTGAGCCTATACAACGTGGTTCCAGGGGTGCTGTACTTTGAAAATTGACCAATTACAGAGACATTTTGAGGCCATATGAAATGGGTATTAGAACATACCCTAAGGTTTGTCATTTTCTAATTAAGACGTTTTTGAGATCTAATATCTTGGGATCTAGAAAAGCTAAGAAGATCCAGATAGTGACAATCTGTAGTGCATTGACTCAACTTTTTATCATATCAGATAGGGTACGAGTTATGATTACTTAGAAAGGTTCTACCGGAAATACCAATGAAATTTGGAGCTCACTTTGACGTTGTTTTTTTTTCTTTTTTAGAAAATATCATTTTTTTTATATCTTCCAGAGCTAAGCTGATAACAATTTTAAAATCTACATGAAAATTTGATCCTGTGAACAAATTTCCTGCTTTGTAGAAATTTCTGTGGTAGAGTAGTGGCTGATTGAGAAATAATTTGTGCACCATGTAAACTTGTGAACTGTATATCGATCGAACTATAATTTGGCAAAATTTTCATTTTTTTTTTTCCTGTTCAATTGTCCACATTACTTGTTATACTTTTAAAGGGCATGTGAAAATTTGAGTTGTTACTGGAATGGTTTGATGTTTTGATAGAAAAGTATTTAGAACTTTTAAATGCTTAATTTAGCTTAGCTTAACTTAATGATATTTTCTGGAACTGGTTTTATGTTAAATCCTCTTCTCTAGACTCTGGTAATTATTTTAGATTTTCACATAACTAATAGTTGTATAGAATCTCCTGTTTATCCTAATATTTATCAAGTCAATTTTTGAAAGAGTTCATGTATTTTTAACACACTATGGCTCTTTGTTGGCACATTTTCTGGTTGTTCCTTGTTTCCTGTTCCTTGTGTATTTTCTTTCCATTTTTAGATGAAGCTATCAACCCTCTTATCATAATTTCCATTCATGATCTTATATACTTCTATCCTGTCTCTTCCATACCCATATTTCAGTGTTTTACTCATGCCAATCCATCAAATGAAAATAATCCAGTTAATTGTTTTTAGTTTAGTTTAGCAGCTACAATACCACAATTGATCATGAGATCATGATTTATTTCTGCAAAGACACAACAGAGAAGTTTGGGCATTTTAGATTTCACAAGTCTGTTAGATCTATTAGAGTTCGGAATTCAAATAAAAGACTTTCCCATCAAATAATGTTTTTCTATAAGATAATACGAAATGTAAGTAGTTATGACTGAACTAATTGATTGGCTAGATAAGACTATTGGCATTATCTAACGAGAAAAGAATCTACTTTTTCTAAATTCAAAGTGACCTTTCTTTGAAATAAATTGGTCACAGGCCATCTAGGATTAAAAACACAAATGACAGCCAGGTTGATTGAAGAGAAACTTTCAAATGATGGTCTTGATTAAAATCCTAGAGAAATTCTTGCGATGTGCCAAGAACACTTATGAGAATTAGGAATAAATAAATTGGTCAAGTCTAAGGAAACTATTTTGAAGATAGCAAGTTCTGTTTTTTTTTGTTTTTTGTTTTTTTGAAATATCAAAAAAAAGGTTGTCATTCCCATAAGGCACAATGCTTCTGCCTATCAGTATAGAGGTGGATGCAATAAGCCCCTTTAATTGGTTGGTCATGTGACTCGAAGAAATGGAAACACCATTTCGATTGTGGGTATGAGGTCCTCGGTCAATGAAATCTTTCGGAAGTAAAAGAGAACTGCTTTATTGATCTAGCAAAATTGTATGGGCATTGAATTGATTATCCCGACTGGACATCAATTGTCCCCTTCACAACGCCTCTTATTCACAAGTACCCAATAAATACACCCAAACATTTGTAGTCTAATCAGTTTTTTGACTGTGACAAGCAAAACAATATTTAAGAATTTTTGTCCCCTTCTGAGAAAGACAAATCTGCATCTCTTCACCTCAGTAGCAACTAGAGGCTAACAAGGGAGATAAACCTGATCTTGTGTCCAGGCCTTTGAATAATTTTAAAAGCACAACATCTGTATTCAATTTTTTAAAATTGAATAAATTCTATGAAAAAATTTTTTGAACATTTTGTAAAACATTACACTTCTTGATTATCAAATGTTATGGGGGAGGGATTTGATTCACAGTCCTAACTCATTCTAAGAAGACACTTTTTTTTTTTTTTTTTTTTTTGTGTGTGTGTGTGCGGCTGCTGATGGAAATTTAGTATTGCTCCTAGGGAGAAGGTGGCAAGACTAATCACTCCAAGAATATCAGCTCTTAGTCTCACCCTCTCTATTTTTGAAATATGGAAACAGTTTTTGTATTTTAGAATTGGGATTTTGAAATTTTGGCTAGTTTTTTAAAATATATAAACGGTCCCCGTAGACAAAGAATTTTATAGTAAGAGTAAGAGCAGTGTTTATTGCCCAAATCGTAAAAAAACTATCACTTTTTAAAAACAAATTAAACAATATCTGATTCCCATCTATCCATTTCATTAATTTTTTTGACAGCACTCTACCTTACTGTGTATCAGAAACTGTATATATGAACATTTCAACACAAATACATTATCTCTTTTCAATAGTTTTGAATAGGTGATTTGTTTGTTCTATAAAAGTTCATGATTGAAGTTGTAATAGAATTTATATAAAAACTATTTTATATACAATGGATATATTTTGGCTTAGCAACATCCAGTTGACAAGGCACAATGTAGGATAGGTAGTCCTGATCGTAGATTTTCAAGTCTCACACCCTTGCCCATTGATGTTGAAAAAAAAACAGCACACATAGAGAAAAAAAAGGTGAATTAATGAAATAGAAATGACACACAAATTATAGAATTAATATATTTGTTGCGCAGCTTTAATTTTGAGTGGGTGTGAAACTTCACAATTGGGATCACCTTTCCTAGATTGTGCCAAATATTTAAAAGTAAAATTCATACCATAAGATGGGAAATGAAAGGTCAATTAGTATATTAATTTCAATTTCAAGAAGTGAATAAATATATTTTTGTTGATAAGATAAATCACAAATGATTAGCACTGTTCTTTTCTTCTTTTTTTTTTTCAACAATATGTTCATTGGAAGTTAACATCAGATTCTCTCATATCTCTCTTTTATTCCATTATTTTTAATATCTTATATTAATATTTTCACATTATGGTTTCATATTTTTTTCTTTTAATATCTTCACATTGCCCTGATTACCCAGATTAGATTATTTCATCTAATATCTCTATCCTATGGTTCTTGGTCACCATTATCATAGATGCTTCTTAACTAGGAGTATATTCTTCTTCTGATTCTGAAACAAAACCCCCCATTTATTCAGGGGAAACCAAGAGATAAAAAAGACAGTTGGGCAAAATCCCTTTGACAAACAGCTGTATATAAGCAACGGCTCAATTACAAGCTAAGTACTTTGAAAACAGACCTTCACTTTACACATTGAAAAGACTTGACATCCACTACACATTACAAAAATTCATTTCTCTTATATTTCTATAATTCATATATATCAATAAATGGTGTATCATTTTTACATGAGAAAACTTTATTGTCTATTTTTCTGTGATTTGTCTATCTCTAAATTACAAGCCTTTTCCCCTACTTAACTGAATCATTGTCACTTGTTTTCAATGGTTTAAATTTAGGTCTGAGTTTGATCTGCATGAGCCAAATTGATTTTTTGTAATAATAGCAATATTGTGTCCAACTTGCTTCACCCAATGCCTTTCGGCAGCTACATAGAAGGTGTTGTTGCAAGCCTTTCTCTGGGCATGAGGGGGGCATCACTTTTTCCCCTTATTTGAAGATTCACCGAATGATGTAGGATATAGTAAACAGTCTGGACCTGGACCTGAGCTTGGCTTGAGTTGAATAAAAATGTTGCACTGATGTACTGTACCATAACACTCCTTGAAAGTTTTTGTCACATTTGGGATATCTATGTATGTTGTTCTCAACATCACATGAATATCATGTTTCAAGCTTTTAATATCAATAGCGTGTAACAGTGATGGCTCGATGGATGTCATCACGAACACTTTTTATAATTGCTTCCTACGTAGATCTGGTGGAATGATGTAATTGTCATTGTAAATAATACCATTTTCAGTTGTCAAGCTATGTTTAATCTTGTATGGTCTTTCAGCATTGATGCAATTACTCCAAACATTCCTTTCTCTTCTAGGAATGATCTTTTCCAGTATCATGCAGTGTATCCGAAGCTAAGCAATTCCCATACAACACATCAATTCCAGTCAAGTGTATGAATTCATCAATCATATCATTTGAAGTAGTGCCCCTTGTCTCCGGTCAGAAATGTAGCAGTGGGAGTGTGTCAACATGAGGAATTGAATTTTCTTTTAGTTATGATAAAAAAAATGAACATAAGTTGGATAGCCCAACTCAATATTCAGGAAGACATGATCTTTGATAGTTCCTTGTGAGGGTTAAGAATGAATTCCAGTGGTCCGTGATCAGACTTGAGTTGGAATTCTCTACCTAGCAAAAAAATGACTGGCATGGTTTGTGGTCCAGACAATTTCTAAAGCATCCCTCTCAATATTTGAATTCGATTCAGCAGTGGTTAATATCCTTGATAAATATAGTACCAGGTGATTATTCTGTGATAAAATCCCTGATACAGAGTGCACATTAGCATCAGTCGTCACTGTAACTTCTTCATTGGCATCAAATATCCTCACAACAGGATTTTCAGCATGGGTTCTTTTCTAAATCATTGAATACTATCTGTTGCCCATAATTTCAAAGTATTGCAGCAAATAGCTGCCATAAAAATTCACCAATCCTAAAAAAGATTCTAATTCATTTTTATTAATGGGGTTGGGGACATCTAGTATCTTCTGAACCAAATGTCAATCCGGAGTAACACCTTCCTTTGATATAGAATATCCCCAAAATGATATCTTATCACTGTGAAGTATACATTTGTCTGGATTAATGGTCATCTCTCAGCCAATCCAGTATAACTTGAGTCTTTGCATTGAATTCTTCCTGAGTGGTAGCAAACATGTGTCATCCTGATAGTCTATCATTTTATTATATTATTCCACAGAATATTTTCTGCTGCAAAATGATGCTTGCATTTTTTATGCTGTTAAGTATTAGTATCCATTGCAACAAACCAATAAGTGTGTTAATTGTAGTGATTTCTTGAAAATCTGAATTTGGTGACGCACCTTATGGGGTAAAATTTTGAAAATTGCATTCCAGCGAGTGAGTGGTGGTTGGGTTCAATATTAGAGGTTGGATAAGCATCTGATCAAATTTTGTGATTTATGCCTTCCTTGTAGTCACCATGAAAACATAAATCTCCATCTGGTTTACATAATACTGCAATAGGCAATGCCCATTTGCTATCACTAGGTGGATACACCTGCTACTATACCTTATCCAATCATTTTCCATAATTTCACAACTACTTGTGGAAAAATGTGAATTTTCAGTTTATGGGGTTCTAAATATGATGGATGTAAGTTCATATCAAATGTTTGTTTCTAGAATGCCTTTAAAATAAATTGAGATTTTGATAGCTGATCAATCAAACTGATAAAATTGCAGAAGGCTTTTGAAAAGTATAGGTTGATCTATGAGTATCAAAATTTTGCTGGTGTTCACTTGCATATCCAAAATATCATTCAATTTGACTTGTATTGAGGTGTTCTTTCTTTGCGTTGTATAGTGTAAATATATTTGTTTCAGCATCAGAGCTGTTATGATCAATTTATGCAACATGCTTTGCTTTTCAAGTGCGCAAACTGATTGAAAATGGTTCTATTTCCTGCATATCTTTCCAAATGCAATTTATGCTAGAGATTGGGGGAAATGCTATTGTTATTGCATTGCACAGAAAAGATTCAGTACTTTCAGCATGCAATTACATTCTGTCTTTGAGTAAAATGAGAATTTTGTCAGAAAGCATATACTTGAATTTGTGAGTCGTAATGTTGTAGTAAATCAGCATGATTTCATTTCTGTTGAATCAACTCTTTCCAATTTATTATAAAAGAATACTTAATGGAAGGCTGAGCAGATATTTTGCTTTTAGATTTCAGTGAGGCTCTTTGATTATAAATTACTTGTGAAAAATCGAAAATCTCTGGATTTGAAAAAATAAGCATGGTAAATTTTTCAAAAGATGGAAAATTAGTTAGGGATATTTTTTCTGCTACTTGACCAATCAAGTCAGGGTTACTGCTAGAGTCTGATTTGGGGTAGTTATTGTTTTTGATGTTTACAAATGATCATTGGGAAATCAACCATTATGGGAATTGAGAAACTTGGGTGTAGAATTTAAGTAGCATATGAGATTTTAGTTTTGAGGGTAGACTCAAAAAGTTGGGCTAGGCTACATTGTTTGGGAGGAGAGCAAGAGGAGACTTGATAAAAACTTTCAAGATAATGGTTTCACTAATTTCAGAATTCTAATATTAAAAAAGTTATGTAAAACGGGAAATTTCCTTCCTAAGCCAGTCACAAAAACAAGTTGATTTTTTTTTTTTTTTCTCTCAAAGAATTCTGGAATAGTTTACCATCTCATGTGAAAAAAAAAAGGACAAGTTGAATAATTTCAAGAATAATTTGGATAAATTTAGATCACCTGGGATAGAAAATAAATCAATAGAGCAATTTTAGGAGTAATCAGCTAAAATATACAGAAGGATAAATGAAATGTGCCTGGTAAAGATTTCTCTGTACTGGTGAGCTTATAATTAACTAATCAAGTTTCATACATTTTTATAACTTGAATTATTGTATATTTTAATGTTGAACTCATAGTTCCACGTACGCAGGACATTTCCCTTTTAATTAATGCATGTTTATGACCACAAAATTAGCCTGTAGAAAATTTCATCATTTCATCCACAAGGTAAGTATCAACAACCTTTGGCTCTGCTTCAAGCAATATTGTAGTGCTTGGGTATATTGATCAAATTCCTCTTCTTCGGCCCTGATTTGAAAGGGATTGATCTAGTATATTCTACCAGCTTGATTGAGGTGGGACATTGGGTTTGATGTCACGGATAAAGGAGATACTGAACATTCTTTTTACTGCTTCTCTTAGCAGTGGCAGACCTTAGCCTATCCCTTGCTTACTGTTGATATGATGGCATGGAAAAACAACACTTGAGGTTTTATGGTACAGATCATCAACTTTTTATTTAACAATAATGATGAATGCTAACAAAATAATGTTCCATTTAGATATTGGTAGAGGGAGCTCTCTTTTTAATATTTTAAGGAGAATCGTTCAAGTGTCCTTGGTAAGGTCTGGCACAAGTGCAGAGAAGATTGTACTGGGGTGTTATGAATAATGGTTCAGTAGACTTTGTTGTAATGCAGGTTTCTTTAGATGATGAATCTCTTGCAGAGATATGTGTGCTGAGTTCTTTGTATCACAAAAAAATAAAGAAACTTTCTGGGACAACTGACTAGACTTTGAGATGCTAAGTGTAATAATTGACAAAGTTGGTGGTTATTGGGGTATACTTATTGTGATAGGTGTTATAGAATAGTGTCTGAGACTTGGGTTTTCTTCAAACTGTCTGTTTATTATTTGTAACAGACCAAGAATCTGGCTTAAAACATAATTTTGGCTCGCATTTCATTAGCTGTCTCATCCATTGTTTCCTTGGTGACAACTGGTGTCTTCAATCACCCTGGATGATAACAGTAAATGGGTTTTTAATTACTTTGGATGCCATGGTCAAACATTCTTCATTACCACTTCTTTTGCAACTTCAGAATGTTGTCAGTTGAAAGAAAAAATTTTGTGATGTCTCTTTCCTTTCTAAAATGACCACTTGTAGGGATCATTAGGGAATTTTATTATTAATCTCAGGGATAGGCACTTAAACAAACATAATAACTAATTCTGGTTGTTGATGACAATGTAGAATTTGGAAACAACTATGCAGGGAGTTGTGATAAATTAATTTGGTTTGCTTTTGTTTATTCATTTCTCAGCATGCAAATTAGCTGTGAAAGGGATGACACAGTCCTGACAACAACAAGGGTAAGATTAGGCAATCACTGCCAGCTGCGTGCATCTGTTATGTCATTGGGCTGCAAGGATGTGACTGACCTGTTGTGTTAAGTTCGCACGTACATCTAGTGATAATTCCCAATGTGTGGTTATTCTAATATTTTTGTTCTGTGGGACAATTCATACATGTCTTATATCAATTCATCTTCAATACTTTCACCTAGCTTGTCCAATAATATTAAAACCCATTACAAAGATGATGCAAAAAATTTTACAGTAGGCTCAGAGGGTTCTTGACTCATAAACCTGGTTCATTGAGTAATGAACAAATCATTTTTAGGTCTCATATTATTGGCTCCCATATTTTGTTAGAACATAATTCTTCCATCTGTTTTATGTGAATCATGAGTGAAACTTTAATCATGGCATCACAACCAGTTTTTGATAAAAATAAATCTATCTTTTTTGTACTACCAGGTTCTCTGCTCTCATTCAATTTTTCTGTTGTAGCAGTGGCAGCAAAACATCTTGACCATACTACAACATAGTCAGGGTTATTTAATATCAATTCAGATGTAACAGGTGGCACTATTTTTATGTTTAAAATAAAAGCATTTGCAATAATGATTCAAGAAGTACACTCTTTCTAGAATAAATGTTGAAAGTTTTTAAAATATCAAATTGACAATTCTCACTTGTTCAAATTAATAAATGCCTTTTAGAGTTTGTAGCATACAGCTATTGTGTATAAATTCCAGGTTCATTATGATTATTATTTCTTATCTAATTTCTAGTCTTGGGAAGATTTCTTTCTTTCTTTCATTCCATAATTTTTTCACATAGTTTTGTATCTTATTACTAATATCTTCAAACTTTTAGTTGTTGATTTTTCTATTGACGTTAGTGAGTACACTCTCAAATTAAAAAATCAATTTATAAAAATTAAAGACACAAGTTCTAGTGATTTTAGTATGGAAATATGCTATCATTCATCCATTACATTGCAAATTTATTAAATGTTTCTGGCTAAATATGATATCTAAAAGTCAAGTTGAATTACTGATTTTTCTGAAGTTCAAAAAGGTTTACTTGATCAATTTTAATCTTGTTAACTTGAAGTAATAATTTTTATTGAATTTTGAAAATGAAGCATAGTTAACTCCAAAGGAGTGATTTCTGTAAACCTATCACCCTGCTTTTTTTTCTCTTTTTTTTTTTTTCTTCTTTTTTTTTTCTTCTTTTTTTTTCTTTTTTTTTTGTGTGTGCACGACAGCAAGGCTGTGAAACTATGGATGGTGGTAGGAGAATAGCTGTGGCTGCTATGGTTGCGAATATGACTATACCAAGTGGTGGAAAACCCTCTCTCTTAGCCCATGATGAGGTGAGTCCTCCAATTCTACCAGGTTGAATTTTGATGTACACTCTAAAAATCAAAAATTGTGAAAGGTAGTTAAATAATTTTTTAATGACTTTGCTACTGCTTGATTAAGGGTGTGTTTAGTGTTAGATGTGTATGTTGAAAAACAAATGATCTAGTCCAACCCTACTTGAAATATGTAATAATCTTCATTTTATATGATCATTACAACAGCTTAGTCACTCAATAGAAACAGTCATGTAACCAACTTCTTTTTCCGGCTATGTTGGGAATTTCAATTAAAAAGTTGAGAAAAGGAGTGAACAATGAATAAATTACTCTTCTCGCTTTTTGTTGGGCTGTTATCAATGAAGTGTTCTTTCAACAAAAAAAAAGAATGTGTATGAATGCTACCAGGTACAAACTAACGGACCAATTAAGCATTAAATCACATTGTAAACCCCCCCCCTCCTCAAAAATCTTGGGAGGAATTTTCAAGAAACATTTCTCTAGACATAATAAGGTGCAAATGTTCAAATTTTTAGCCCACTACCTCCATTGATGCTGCTTGTATGCATGACCAAGATGCATAGCCAGCCTGGCAGAATGACTTGGAAATGTTGATAGTTTCTAATAAAACCAAATGGATCATTTTGAATCTGTACTTCTCTGAAAAATACAATTGAATATGCTATGCCTGTTAAGTGCCATAAATGAGTTTGTTTTTTGGGATGGGGGTGGGTTGTTAATTCTTGGATAGGTATGTTTTTTAAAATTTTTCTCAAACCAATCTTTCTTGAAAAAAATTGTTGAAATCATGCGTAAAAAAAACCTGCAGATATCCAAATTAATGGATATGATATTAATATGGTGAAGAAAAACAAAGTGAATGGTTACCTAGGTTATGATTCTGATGGAATCATTATTTTGTAATTATTGTAAATTATATGAATTATATCTTGGATATTTTCCATTTCAAGGTACAAACCTACTTCCATGAATTTGGACACGTGATGCATCAAATTTGTACAAGAGCAAAGTACGTCCTTTTTAGGTAATTATGTTTTGATATGATTTTCTTTCCTAATTCTATCCAGATAATTGAATTCCTTTGAATCCTAGGTGTTGGTAACAAGTTTTGGTTATTACATTCTTCAGCTGTATTATCTGAGAAAAAAGAAAATCTTAATTTTATTCAAAAATAATGAGCGAAAAAATAGTGGAATGAATTAAGATACTAGTCGGCAGTCCATTTCAGCGTACTGTCACCTCTATAGGTTTTTTGCTTATGTGTAAGTCACTAACTTATCCAAGCTGGTACAAATGATTTTAAACACTTGATTAGCATATTTTGAGTGTGTTGGTCATCTTCATATAACATTAATTATTCTCAAGTGATGTCTTGATTCGATCTCTATCAAACTCAATTGGTCTACTAAACTGAAGAATCATTAGCTGAAATTTCTGATATGAAACTTCACAAACCATTTCTTATATATTTGATCATTCACGGTGCTTTCTTCATAAACTACACCAATTGTTTTTTTGTGTGTGACAGCATATTTTACATTTCTTGAAATATGAGTGCATAATATGGTGAAAATGTTGCTTATTTTTTTCTATCATCAATGTTGGAATCAATGAACAAAAATGAAAATATACACTGATATGATAGCTATCAAAATACGATCGAGAGTTATTTTTCTGAATGAAGTTAGTTCAACTAAAGGTTCTTAATGCCATCTAACAACAAAAGCAACAAATGCTTTGACCAACCCAATAGTTCATTGATTATTCCTCTCTATAA
>CAUOPZ010000129.1:5000-22500 GCA_963457665.1 Thysanoteuthis rhombus | reverse complement strand
TGATTATTAGTGATATTATCCCATCTTAGATTATTCTCCTGTTTTTATTGTCAATGTTGAAGTAGTAGAAACACTCTGTGTGTGGCCTTCTATTTTAGCGTGCTTTTCTCGTCGCCAAGGGAGAGGGATTCGCTGTGTAAGGTAGGAGGCCTCAATTCGGGTGTAAACATCAGGATAAAATGATTATTCTTTCAGCTTTTCTTAGCATGCACCATTATTTTTAGCTCTTAATTTGCGTTTTCAACGCATGATAAATATTTGCTTCCATTTCTTTTTGCTTTACTCTTCCTATTCATTTGAAAAGTAAGTAAAGTTTTCCTCTCTTGAATCAGGTTGTCACTTTTTGTCTTCAAAATGAAAATTGTTCTCTCAATCTGCTTATTTGTTTCCAGTCTTCAAGCTTTTTGGTGAGAGTGATACATGGAAATTGTTTATGCTATAAAGTATTAAAGAATTAATAAATTCATTCTGAATTCTCAAGTGTTGATCGTTTTAATTTTTAGATTGCTTAAGTTTCTATTTGACTTTATTCAAGATGAACAGGAATGAATTTACACTTATGCATTACCTCTTGATTTTGACCGCTTGAGATGAAAAAAACAAATTCACTCTCGATTTTGGCCCTAAACGTTGAAAAAAAGTTGCTGATTGTTGTCAATCCTAAAAGGTGAAAAATTCCTCCCTCAATTTCGATTCCTAAAAATGAAAATTCAGGGTGAACACATTAATTGAAGAGGGCTTCTTTTTTTTTTTTTCACTTCTATGGGTCAAAATTGCTGGGGAAATTTATTTTTCATTTTTAGGGGGTCTAAATAGAGACTGAACATTTTTCATTTTTACTCCTGAAAGTAAAAAAAAAAAAATTTGTTTAGATGAAAATAAATATTTCCTCTAGAATTGATCTCTTAAGAGAAAATATCCTGCCTCAATTTTGACCCCGCCCCCTCGTAGAGAAAAAAATCTTCCCCTCATTTTTTTACTCCTAAAAGTGAAAAATGGAAATCCCCCTTAGATTTTGTACCTCAAAATTGGAAAAGAAAATCTTCCCTTCAATATTGACACTTGTAAGGGAAAAATGAATGTTCTTTAATTTTGTCTCCCGAAATTGAAACCCCTAAAAGTGAAAAAAAAGATTCTCCAATATTTTGTATGAAAAATGAAAGTTCCTTATTGATTTTGACCCTTAAAAATGAAAAATAGAAGTGTCCTCCATATAATTTACTTGACCTTAAATCCTCAAATTATGTGTCTTGGAAAAATTATTTATCTTCGAAGTAAAGTCTAGTTAAATGAAAAAAATGTACAGCAACACTTTTTAATATAGGTATGTTGAAAAATGTCTTACTTCTTAAATGAAAGATCACATTCTTACATCACATTCTGAATTAAAGAATTGACTTGAAAAAAAGAATAATAAATGTTCTTTATTATATCATTAAAACATAAGTAATTATTTCAGTATAATGAATTATCATGTAAATTGGCACCCCTCCTAAAATCATATTTTGGTTGGTTGTTTTCAAAAACTAATTTGCTCAAAACATTACTAGGGTGGGGTCACATTAGTACCTACGAAAAATTTCATGGGTTTATCTTGAGTAGCTTTGGTGGTAGTACAGACAGACAGACTTGTGATTTATGATAAGATGAGCATCATCATTATCATATTCAATTACAATTCAATAAATTCGTTTCACTGTATATAATAGATATCTCTCAAAAATTTAGAAAATTCCTGTGAAATTTCAATGAGGCGTTCATTCTTATGTATTAAATTTATTTTATGAGTTTATATTGGAAGTAAATGTGATACATAGAATTCTGAAATTAATTTACATTGTTGTATTATACAATTTAAAAAAAGTTAATACTAAAACTACGTCTTTTTGCAAATCCTAGAAATTGTGGCACAGTGTCACTGACCAGTGTCGCTATCACATTCATTCGTCATTTTGATTGTTATCTTTTGAAGTAAGTTTCAAATTCCACTGTTGTCTGTATGTCTAGAAATTATAAATTGTGAGGATGTGATAAAACACAGAATATAGCACTTGAAAAGCATTAGCCAAGGTGATTGGAAGTTGTTTTCTTTTTCTTTTTTTGTCACTATGGACTACATTCTAAATGTTCCTTCGCACATAAATGTCTTCATTTTCAAGGCAGTTTATTTTTTGGTCTTTAGATTTATATTTTTATAGTGCGAAAATTGATATTTTGCATGAATTTTAGGAGTTCTATTTTTCAATTCAGTTGCATCTGAGGGAATATATTTGAGTTTTTCATTATCAGAATCATGATTCTATTGCGTAATTAATTGAATTTATCAATTCAGTTGCTCATTAGATTTTTTGCTATTTTTTTTTTTTTTCCTCATTTGATGATAATGTCTTAGTATATATCACATCTTTTGTATCTTAGTTACTATTATTTACCTGTAATTTGGCATAAGTCAAGAGATCATGATAAGCTGCAGGATTCTTATATTGCTTGCAATTTCATTCTGTGGTTAGGGGATGAAACTTTAGAAAATGCATGTTACTATCAAATTAGTAGATTACTTCTGAAATTTTTTCATATATGTGTATCTGTTTTGCATCTCTCTTCCTATTGTCTATTTTAGTTCATCATGGCTGCCTGGAAGCTGGTGAATTTTTAGCAGATACATGCGACTCTTTCATTCATTTTTAAGATCTTAGTCTTGTTTCTTTCCTTTTTAGCTATGCAATAAATCTTTTCAGCTTCAAAAAACTAATTTTTAATGAAATTTTCTACCTTAACTTCTTTGTTTTTCTCACAATTTTCTCCTTTATGAGAGAGTTTATTTTTTCTGATCAATTTTTAATTTGGCATAAACTGCATTTCCCTCTTCATCTTCATGGAATGTTATATAAAGATCTTTTCATTGATCAAATTTCAGAAATAGTTTCCTGTTCACTGTCTAACTTTTGTGCTTACTATAGTATTCTAAGAATTTCTAAATTTTTTCAACTCCTTTTTCTCTTCCAAATAACACTATGCAATTGATATCTACTGATAGATTATGTCTAAAAAATATATGTAGTAAATGGTTATTATTTCTTCCAAACTTTACTTATGTGATCAGAACATACGTGTTTTATAATTTACCCAATTTTTTCTCAGGCAGCATAGGATAGGAAACTGAAAGCTGCAAATTCTTTATATAGAACTGTAAAAAAATTGTTTCATAAAGCTTAACTTCATATGCATTCACGGCATCTGCACTTTCCGGGGGGTCAACCAATGGCGTTCATCCCAACATATGATTTAAGCAGCTATGGCCAGCCCTGCATTTGATAGTGTCCCTGCTGTCCCAAAGGCAAAGATAACAAGGAAACTTGGAGACCCATCAGGAATGCCACCATTTTGAAGTAGTCAATGACCTCCCAGCTCCAAACATACTCCAGAGCATCTGTCAAGGTGTGGATACTGCTGTAGTGCTGGTGAAATGAAGTGCCAGAATTTGTCTCAATCCATAATAGATTTGTCGAAATATGTCTAACAGGCCTTGCACATAGCTGAGTACTCCCTAAAGCAAAGGTCGAAGTCTGTGTCTTTGTCAGATAGCAGATGAAAAAGACCGTGGAATGTAAGGAATTCCCCAAGAAGCTCACAAAAAAAAAAAAAGGAGCTTGGTACAGCTTTGTCACGGTGGTTCTGGGCTTCCAGGGCAATCCAAAGTCAGAAAACTATGTGAAACTGTTAAGATTATGGTGAAGACTAACAATAAAATAGGCTGCAGAACATATCCTTAACACTCATGTTAATAAATTCATGGAGAACATTGGAGTGTGTAGAGAAGAGCAAGACAATTTCTTCCAGCAGGATATATGGGACTTTCAATACTGCTAACAAGAAGCATATACCAAGAACACGATAGAATTTATTTTAGGGTTTAGTTCATGAAAGTTTGTCATGTCACAAAAGCAGAGTTTGAAGGTAAATCATTTTTTTATACTTTTTACACATAAATAATTAGAAAATAACTTTTGCTACTAAAGAACATGTTGCACAGTGTTATTTGACTTTTGATTAATTTTGATATTTGAAGCATTTTATTTATTCCCTGCAAAATCTTATCAAAAATAAATTTTGAATATTTAATCCCTCATATTATGCACTGGACACTACTTGACTTTTTTCTCAAAATATTTTATGATTGTTTCTCAGGATTTTGTGTTGGAGCTTTTCAATTTTTTATCCAGCCAATCATCTGGTGAAGTCACTTGGTGATTGTTGTCTTCACCATTTTATACAAATAATGTGGATTATCAAAACATTTTCATAGACTATTCTTAAATTCTCTATATTCATGTTGTTTTATAAGTTATTTGGACTACAATCCTCATTGTCTATCACATTTTAGTCAATGTGTTCTTTGGTTTTCTTTCACTTGTTTTTTTTCTTCTTCTTCCTTAGATTCAATTAACAAAAAAATGATAGAAAATGAAAACTACCGAATAAAGCATGTATGTTAATTTTCTCTGTACAAGTGCAAAAATTTGACCGTCCTTTCTCAACTACAAAAGCCCATATGGCTGGGTTTTTTCTCTATTCTCTTTTGAATACAGATCATGCCATATACTGGGTCTGCTTATTTAGCCCTTTACCATGTTCATATGTGCTCCCTCTTTCACTTTGCCATATTACAAGGAGATTTCCAATTTATAATTTTGATTTCATTCCAAAAGAATACAATGGGCCCCCTTTTCCTGCCATATATGTTGTGCTATGCCTGACCCTATGGCTTCACATCTGATTATGGCTTTGCGGTGTTCATCAAGTATAATTTTTAGAGGTTGGCTAGTTTCTCCCTTACCCTGCAGTTGTGAAAAGAAATGTATGTTGTAAATTAGATTTATTTTCAAATTGAATATGAGATTACTTCTGTTTGCTTAGATCTATAATCTATGAGAGAATAAACCCAACTAGATAAATATACACCCGGGGAAAAGTTGAAGAAAACATCAGTCTAAATATTGTGATAAAAACAACTAGGAGGTGGAGAATACTAGGTTGAATAACTTGAAGAATGAAGGCAATGATTCTTTCAAAATTTCAGGAAATAGTTATACTCTATATGCTGGCCCCCGAACTAAGGTTTGATTCAAGTTCAGTCCAATATCTGCTAGATAGGTTGACTCCCCAAAATAAGGCAGCACTGTATCTGTCAGACTGTCAAGTTCATAGGGTCTTCATAGACTAATTTGATCCAATAAGAAATTCTTTTTATTCTGACAAAGTCAACTTATATGCTGATATATATGGTATTTATATAGTAATGCCAATAATAGCCAAAAGCTAGAATGGTTATATTATTTTTATGCTCCTTCAAATGAAGACCATAAAGTGTTGAAAAACAAATCTACCTATAGCATTTTTGTTAGTTTTCAAAGTGGTTTTTATCACTATTTCTTGAAAATTTTATTTGAATCAATTTTATCAAAATAATTTTCAAAAACTGAATTGATCTACACAGTATCAAATGTTCTTTTTTCATTTAGTTGAAACCTTGAAAATATTGCCTTGGTATATGTAGTAATATCTTTTTCTCTGTATGTATTCATCCATTTGCAAAAAAATATCCAATTCAAATCATTCTTTCATAGTTCTTGGCATACATGAATGTAATTTCGTTAAGGATTTTTTTCATGAAAATAAGAAATATTGTGTATATATTGTATACTTATATACATTTTAAAGTTGTTAAAGTTCAATATTTCTGAGGAAACTGTATTTCTAAAGAAAAACCAAAGAAATGCTTTCCTACACAGTTACATACCTTGTTTATGTTTATGATCTTGTATATAAGAAAATATATCCAAAGTTTTCATACATTTCTTTCCTATCTGCTCTTATATTTATTGTTATTTAAGTTGACAAATATAATGGAATTATATTTTCAAATAGATATCTAAGGAAAGGTATAACTCAAATATTCGTTTTAAAATGTTTTTGATGCTTTGTATATATGCTTTTCTCCTCTGAGATTCTCTGTTATGTTGGAGAATAATCAAATCATTAGAAGATCTCCTCAGTCTCAACTTATTTTGTTTTTACTGACTGGATTATCTTTCATCATTTAATTACATACCCAGAGATTGATATAAAGAGTAAGTGAAAGATTTTGTGGCCTCGTTGCTGACATCTTGCTGTACCTTTCAGTCATCTCAAGATAATGAAGATGAAATCTACTCAGTGGAGCTGCATCGAGGAACTCGTGGATTTGGCTTCTCAATACGTGGGGGAAGAGAATTCAACAACATGCCTCTATATGTGCTTCGCATCGCGGAGGGGGGCACTGCTGACTTGGATAGCAGACTCAGGGTAATTTTCCGTATAGAATCTTTTATCTTTTAATACTTACATTAATATTGCCAATGCCAATGCGACCACTGCTTTAATCTAACTACTAATTCGCCAACTACTTCTTTTTTTCTTTAATGCTTCTTGAATTCCAAATATCAATCCCAGTTAAGTCCTATATTCATCAATAGCACAGTATCTAGACTGATATATTAGAAATTCGTTTATTTTCTGGGACAAAATAAATGAATTGTATAAAAAAATAAAATACTTGGCTAATACCAGTTGAAATTTGAGAAATCTGAAATGATTTTACCCCAACATGAAGTATACAATTAAATGCCAAATAAAAAAATTGGGTTTTAATTAAAAAAAGATTTCAAATCTTTTCCTTCCAATCTTTATGCAGAACTAAACGATACTAAATCTATCTGATATCTATTTTTTCAAATATAAGAATATCAATTCATACTTGAAGTCTTTTGTATATTTTGAAAATTATTCATATATTGGTATGAGATAACATGTCCTTATAATTTACTTTTTGGGCAATATCAGTTGCTTGGTAGGACAAGTAAAACATTAACATGAAAAAAATGTTCCTGAAGGTGGATGCTAAGTCACTTAAAGTGTCTTACTCCTGTTAACTTTGAATATAAAATCTTTCTACCACTCATACTATTTAAAACAAAATTGAAGGGAATAATATTCAGCTTTCTATAAGAATTATTGTATCATTTCAAACCTCTTATTTAATCCCACAAATCTGCCTAATCCTTGCTTCTAAATTAATTTGTGCGAGCTTTTGCTGTTCAAGTTTTATCTAAATAACTTTATTTTCTCTCATTTGCCAAGTTCATCGAAGGTTATTGTATCAATGATTTTATCAATTTTTTCCTAATCCGCAATGATTCAAGCATAAATCAAAAATCATCAAAAAATGTTTTGACTATTCCCGTGATTTAAATGATCATTTCTAATCATACAAATTGAACCGCTTTTTACACTAGTACAAACTGTTCAAAATATTTTGGTATTTTTAACTCTTAAAATCTAGATGCATGTGCTTTTAATTTTATACCCATGGTTCGAGTACCCTACTTAATGAAAAAATAACCAAGAAGTTTTTTTAAAAACACTCAAAGAACTGTTTATGCAAAAAGACAAATATAATTTTCTGGTATCCATTCTCTTTCACTGTTATTAGAACTCAAAAACGTTTGTTTTGTTTTTTTAAACTTACAATATTTATAGTTTTAAAATGATCATCTATCCAAGCAGTAAATAGACTCAGTAATCTCTGGCTTCTCCTGTTTCAAGGTAACGAGTTCAAGTTTTACTTATCTACAAATTAAGATGATACTTTTATACTTTCGGGTGCTAGATTAATATTGCTGATTATCTGCAAATCTATTCTTTTTGATATCCTATAACAGCAGAAAAAAAATGACTTTTTATCAGGAAAGGGGAAACAAACATCATGAAACATCTACAAACAAAATAGTTGTTGGTGTTAGAAACTGAATACACAGCTGCATTAACCCCCATAATATGGCTGAAATGTAGTGTTGAAGAATCCCATTGGATTGTCATGTTACAAGTCTAGAGTAAAGTTTTTATGAGTTGGATTTGAAAAAATTTCTCTAATTTTTCCACTCCTGGGATGTGTATTTTATAGATTATATTGTAATTACTGTCAAAAAACTACAATATTCTCTATATAGTGGAGTGGATAACAAAATCATCATGCATCATGATACATGATGAAGTTCTTATGATGGTTCTGACCAAATCTGCTCAGTTGGCCACTTGAAAATCCAAGATTGCTGCCAGTTCAGTTTGACCTCTATAAGTTGTTATAGACCAGAAAACCAAATTTCTGTACAGATGATATGATATGATACATCATTGGAAAGAGAATTTTGTCAGCTTTCCAAGTATATCTTATCAGTTTGTATATGTTATGCAAATGAAGTTACAACTAAAAACGTGAAAATAGGTATTCCAGTATACACTGTTGTTACTTTATCAGAAAGTGAAAGTTATCATTTTTTAGGGGTAGAATATTTGCAAACAAGTCATATCATAATTAAAAACCATCCAGATTGAGAAAAATATTGTTGCCAGTTTCTCAATGATTTTTGAGGGCATCCAAATTCAAAATGGATTACTGAGAATGTATATTTCTTCCAATTATGACCAAGTCATTGTGCATGGATCCATTCAAACATTTAATCACTTTTTTTGTAGCCACCTTTTTCAAAATTACATTGAAATTCATTGAGAACTTTTGGAGATACTGTATGCACAGATGGAGTGAATATAGAAATTTATGGAGGGGAAAAAAATCTATCAAAAACAAATTCCTGAATCCACCCCCAAATTAATCACTTCTTCATTATGTCTCACGCAACTACAAAATTTTATTGAGAACTTTTGGAGATATTGTGTAGACAGACATGAACGAATACAGAAACGTACAAAATATTAAAACTGAGAAATATCTTTTATTCATAAACAAATTCCTAGATCTGCTCAAGAATTAAGTTACTTCTTTCTGTGCCTTCCTTACCTTTCCACAAAATTTCATTGAAAATTTTGGAGATATAATGGGGACAGACAGAAGTAGATACAGAAATATATATATATATATATATATATATATATATATATATATATATATATATATATATATATATATATATATATTTTTTTTTTTAATGTAAAATATCTCTGAACCAAAAGCATACTCCTGGATCCAACCGCAAAATTTAATCACTTCTTTTTTATCTTCCAAAAAGTTCAAGAGAAATTGAGAACCCTTTGGAGATACCTTATGTACAGAAATATGTAAAATATCAATGCAATTTCTGGATCCCCCCTCCCCCCGCCAAATTTAATTACTTGCCCCGTTGATTATCTTACCTATTTTCACCTTTCAATGGAATTAGTGGAGGAATTCTGCAGATATCATGTAGATTGACTGGAGCGTCCTTTGGATAGAGACATGTCTTGGGGGGTTTTTTTGTACCAAAATTCCTGTCTGTTCATAAATTACCTCCAAAAGTTCATAATGAATGGCAATGGAATTTTGTAGAAAGGTGGATCCATGGGATAAATGATCAAATTTCAAGGTGGATCCTGGAAATTGATTTGATTGAGAGATATTCTTTCTGTATTAATATTTTATACATTTCTATATTTGCTCCTGTTCATCTACATGATATTTTCAAAAGTTCTCAATCAATTTCAATGAAATTTTGTGTCTACATTATAAGGAATATTGTGATTTAATTTTGGAATTAATTTATAATTGAGAAATATTTTTTTCTTACATGAATTTCTGTATTTGCTCCTGTCTGTACATGCAATATCGTCAAAGTTTTCAATGAATTCCATTCTAATTTCATGGAAGTATTGGGTGCATAGAAAAGATGTGAAGGAATTTTAGGGCAGATCCAGGAATTTGTTTTCAATTGGAAGATATTTTTTTCATACATTCCTGTATTTTGCTCTGTCCTGTCCTTGTGATATCTCCAAAAGTTTTCGTAAAATTTTGATGAAATTTCCTAAAAGGGTAAGGAGGTATGTATGTGGGAAAGATCCGAGAATTAATTTCTGATTGAGATATACTTTTGCAATTTTTTCTCCGTACATTTCTATATTTGCTCCTGTCTGCAAACACCATATCTCAAGAAGTTATCACTGGATTTCAACTTTTTGTGGAATGGTAAGACACATGAGGAATATGTGATCAAATTTATTTAACTATCTAAATCATAAACTACAGGCATGTACCTGTCAGAAAAATACTATATGGCAAAAGGTACAAGTGGGGTGCATGATAGACTCCTTTGATTCCACACATGGTGGTAATCGAGCAAGAGGGAGAAAAAGATAAGGATGGCTAACCCAAAGGTCTGGACCAAGTTTCATTCCAATCCAACATGATAAGGTTGAGAAAATTGGTATTCAACAAGTTGTGCTGGTAGCAAGAGGAGGGAGAGAAAGATAGGGATGGTTCACATGAAGGCCCGGACCAAGTTCTATATCAATCCAGTGTGGTAAGGCTAAGAAAGTTGATATTTAACATTACTATTTGTGGTGGTAGGTAGTAGCCAGAGGAAGATGAGGATGGTTCATGAGAAGGTCTGGACCAAATTTCATAGCAATCCAACATGATACAACTGAGAAAATAGATGATGAATATATCATGGTCAGACTGATTTACCAACTGACCAAAAAGTCTTTAACAGATGCCAAATCACTTGTAATGCCTGAAAAAATTAGAGCCATTTTTCTTATTCAATTCAACCTAGAGAACTCATTTGGAAAAAAAAAAAAAAAGAAGTGAGCTTGTAACATGAAAATCCGACAGATCAACAATTCAGTCCACTGTATCAATCTGGTCTAATCTTTGAATAAAGAATGAGTGCTTGTAGTAGTGGCTTCTGATACCAGTATCAGCTACTTTGTTCTGTAATATGTAAACAAGTACATTATCAAAGCAATGACTTTTTTAACAAAGTAATTTCTCCGTTTTTGCTTTGCAGCAAAGGTTAGTTGAACATTTGGAATGATTAAAATGAATTAGTCTCCAACATATCTTCTTTTTTTTTCTTTTTTTTTGTATTTAATCATAGCATGTCATGCATCCAAACACATTAATCACAGTATGTTTTCTATCTCCCTTTCTACAGTGATTTTCTAGTCTTTACTGGTTTGTTGAGATTGTTTTGTGTTTCTATCTTTGTAACTATTCCCACCCACTCTCGTTGATCTGGTCTTCTTAATACTTCCACCGTTTGATGGTTGCTAACTTTTTTTTTTTTTTTCTGTTGCCCCATGCTGTTAAAATCCTAAATGTATTTGTCATTTTTACTTCCTTTTTTACTATTTTGCTTCCTTAACAATTCTGTTCATATTTTTGTTTATAAGTGAACATTTGGTACCAGGGCAGCTGTCGACCAAACTGCTCATGATGTACTTCTTATTTTGATTCTCTTGTAACCAACTTTTCAAACCAACCATGGCAGCATAGTGATGCAATGTAACACACTTACTACTGATGGATAATTGATGACATTCTCTTGTGATTTGTTTTCATTTTTTCAAATGTTTGATTGTTTAGATAAATAGTAACCATAGTTTCTACTCGTGATAAAATTTGTCTTAGTACAGATTTGTATTTGTTTTTCATTATGCTGAAAAGTTTAATTTATATGTTTTTGCAACATGGGCAGATCAAGTGCCAGCCATTCAACATTGAGAAAGATTTTAAAGAAAAGAAAAAAAGGTCATCTGGTCTCTGCCAACTGCACTGATACCAAACATTTTCCTTATGATTGATTGTAAACCTATCTTGTATTTGCAATTTTTGTACCTGTTTTGATTGTCTGTATTTTTTTATATTTTTAAAAAAAAAGAAGTGCATTGTTTTCATTGTTATTGTCATCTGTTTTTCTTGTATCAGGATACCAAGATTATATTTTTACTTATATCCTTTACTCTCTTGTGAACAAGCATTTTTAAAAAGGGTATGCTTATTGAAAACATTCTGTTTGTCTTATCCAGATGAAATATATTTCCATGTCCTTTTTTATAATATAAGCAAGAAACATCAAAATTGATGTATTGGACTCGATGGCAATTTTCAGGATTATCCACTTTGACTTTACCCCCGCCCCACCCCACCCTACTTCACCTTTGTTAAAAACTTGCAGTCACCATTAACACTCATAAGTGATCAAATCTAAGTAAAAATTAACTTGATTAATCCTGTTGAGGAAGCTTTATTGATTAAAGCACAAATCTTTTATCACATTTTATGATGAAAATGATATCGGATGTCATCAATGAAATAAACAAGAATTCAAATATTTTATTTCTATACTTGAAAAAAAAATACATATTTTACCAGTGATAATAGATTTGAATTTGAGCAACTTTCTTGTTGGGGAAAAATGCTCAGTTACAAATAATATTTGTATTATAATAGTATTCTACACTAATTGAATTGAATGGAAGTATAGATTACTTTTGCTGATACCCGTGTTTCTATGTAAAATGCTGTAATAAGAAAGAATGAAGATTTTGCCTTTGATACTTGGTGCTTCTGGTTTGATTTTTTTTCTTTGAAAATTTCTCAATATGATGTAAAATATGATGCTTTATTGCTTTAATTTGTTATTCTTGTTAACCTCAAAATCTGAAGTCAATCTATAGACAAGACACATAAATAAATGATTCTTCAGCTCAAACATAAGGTTGACTTTTACATACTTCACTAATTTAAATATCATTCTCATCATTGTTCATTCCTTTCAAACTGGGGTGATCTAGAATGATTAGTGACAAATACTTTGGAATATTAACCCTTGCCCCCTTAGATCTTCTTCATCTTAAAAAAAATTTAGATACTTCAAATTTGTTTTGGTTAAAATTGACATTACTCAATACTTAGTATTGATTCTTTCCAAGTGATAAGTCAGTTGCTGAAATAAATCACTAGAAGAAGTATACATTGACATTCTCAGGTCTTATTTTCTTTTTATTGTTGCTTTTAGGTTGGTGATCAAATCTTAGAAATAAATGGGTACAATATGAACAATATTACCCACCAGGAGGCCATTGATATTATTCAAAATGGAGGCAACAGTGTACAATTATTAGTGAAAAGGACTGGCAAACCACCTCCTAGTTTTGGTAAGTGGTTTTGAATTCTAATTTTTACTTTTTGTTACTGAAAAAGTCAAACAGATATCGAACTATGAAAAAATAAACAATGATATTGATTGTTTCCATTTGGCGATGAGAATAGCAGACTGTCAGGGGGTCCATCCCATATTCTGCTTCAAACTTTTGACCCAATGTAACAAATCATACCAAGAATTGTTCAGACTTGTTTGAAATTGTCACCATAACCTCTCAGGAATGATAATGCAGTTTCGTTTGATATTTGTCATTTCAACCACATCCAGCCATTCACTGTTTATTATAGTATATTTTAGTATATGTTGAAAAAAAAAAAGAGAGACCAACTTCATACCATTAACAAAACTAATACAGATCGCCATATACCGTGTGTGTAATGCCTCATTCAATTTGTTTTTTTTTTTTTAATTGTCTTTTCTTGCCATTCTACGTGATACATTTGCTGTGACTTCTCATCATTTTTTCACCTCAACTTTAATTGATCAAAGGTCTTGGCCAGCCATAATCCTAGTTTTCTTAACTGAAATTTCCAGCTGGAAATTTTCAAAACCAAAATCTTACTATTCATTCATTAACAGCATTGTTCTGGAATGCAGATTTGTATTTTTACAAAATCCGTTCTATTATGGCTCCACTTGAATGAATACATGAGATCAAAAAATATAATCTCCCATCATGATCTTATTATGTATCTTGGTAGTAACATTCTAAATCCATTATATTCTGGCTTGCCCCTTTGCATATGCTTCAATATTTACCTTGAATTCGGATGAGTGTGAATGATATGGACTGCAGCTCATTTCAGTTCTTCATCATAATTTCAACCAGTTCCACATAGTTTTGGGACTTTGGATTGCCCTTGAAGCCTCAAACCACTGATAAAGCTGTATCAAGTACCTTTCTCTTTTTTTGTGAACTTCTTGGGAAATTCCTCACATTCCAGTCCCATGGAAGAATGGACACCATCTTTGACCTTTGCATCTCAGGGCACTCTCAGATACACGAGGCTTACAAGGCATGCCTATCAGGGATTTAGACAAATTCTGTGTACTTCATTTCACCTGCAATACAATAGTGTCAAGATGCCTTGAAGTATGATAAGTAGGATGGCATTCTTGATAAGTCTCTAAGTTTCCTTGCAATCTTTGCCATTCGGACAGCAGGGACACCTTGCCATAGCCACCTAAATTCTATGTGGGTACCACTGTTTGACCCTTTGTAAGATGTTGGTGCCACCACTTTACATAAAAATAGGTTTCATGAAACAATTTTTCACAGCTCTATATAAGGAGTTTGCAGCTTTCAATTACCTTCCCCCAGCTGTTTAACACAAAATAGGTAAGTCACATGATATCCATATATTGATCACTACAGCAAAATTTGGAGAGAATAATAGCCATTTTCTATCCTTTTAGACCTAATCAGAAAATAACACTTGTTACCTAAGAACAAAAAGAAAGTATATAGAAGTTACAAAATGTTATTTCTGTTCTTTTAGATATAGTTGCATTACAATTACATAATGGTAAAAAATGAACACCTCAAGGAATATTTATGTAAACTATGAAAGCATTTTTGGACTCTCAAACATTCTGTGTATGGTATGTAAGAGAAGACCACTTTGAAGCAAATATTTGATTTTAAGTTCTTGTCAGATACAGTTATACTGTATTTAATAGTGTATAGAATGATATTGAATACAGTGTAACTATATATGTAACAATGATGAAATAGAATCGGGTGACAATGGATGGTAATCTCCTTTATGAAAATCAATTAGATGTGCAAAGCCTGATCATTAAAAAAGTGAGGATTAATGCCATATTTGAGAAAGGTGTGACTCATGATGACTTTGCTAAAAGTAATATTTACTTTTTGAAAGTTTTCAGAATAAATGAAAATGTTGCCATAGTTATTCAAAAAAGTATAATTTTTCTAATAATAAGTTTTTTGCTTGGTTTCAGAAGGCTTACCTTCCCCTACAAATCGAACTGGTGGTGCTCTTGGTATGACAAATGGACCCATAGGACACAGTTCACCCCATATGGGGCGACGTAATACAACTGAACATCCATCAGACTATTTTCCTGATTATAACTATTCTCGTAGCTATCCCAATTATTGATGTTTTTGTCTCAAACCTTTATTGACTCATGACTGAAGCAGCCGAGTGCAGTCACACGTGGACAATGATCAATATTTTTTTTAAAAATTATTTCAATGCTAAGGTACAGCACTTGCCACTCTGTGAACTGCAATATCAGATATCGCTATTATTGGTGATGGATGATCTATTTGCTAACTTTGGATAATGATTGCTTAAAACCAATCAACCCTTGACAGCAATTTTAGCTACCCTCACTACTGCCACTGGGTGTGTAGTAGAAAAAACTGACACACAACTACTTGGATTATTATGGTATCTGCCCAAGTAATGGTAAAGATTTATATTTGAAAAGAAAAGAAAAGGAGCCCAGGAGATTCGATGTTTTTTTTCTCCAAATTTTTTCAGATGAATTTTTGACCTTTTTACAAAAGTTGAACAACAATATTTCCTTTCATTATTTTCTATTCTGATTTCTATCTGTGCCCTTGTCTCATTTTGTACATTTTAAAATAACTCTGCATGACATCAAAATTAGGCTCTTTGCAGAACACAGAATCGGTGTGCCAGATTGTCTATTTGTACCTACAAAGGCAAACTCAAAATATATTGTACTAAATATTGCATGACCTGATGTATTGATATGTAGTATCTGTTTGCCATTCTCTCCAGAAGACATCAACAGAAACTACAATTGAACCTGGTGTTTTTTACTATAAGTTCCAAGAACTCCCAGAAGTGGACAAATTCAAGAAGGTAAACCAAATGTCATTCATCCATGCAAAAACAGTCACCAGGTCAAAATGTGGAAACAGTTATAGTGAATCTCAATGAACACAAAAACTGAAAGTTCACTGTTTGTCCCCCAATCCTTTTTATCTTCAAAAAATACCCCCCTCTCCCCTTGCAACATTGTAATGGAGACTGTGCCTTTGTTGTTTAGATAATGAGTTGCGGCTCTAGTCTGCATGAGTGGAAACGTGGAATAGTCGATGTATATAATCATATAAACATAAGTATGAATAGAAGGAGCTATGTATAGAGGCGGATACACATTTCTTTTCATATATATATATATATATATATATATATATATATATATGGCCCGTGTATAAAAGCTGTGCAGTTAGTATATTGTTTTTTGGGAGTTTTTTCAGCCAATCAAGTCCAGTTTTTTTTTTTTTTTTTTTTTTTTTTTTTTTTTTTTTTTTTATGTATGACAAATATGTTTTTTATACGCAAGTTGGTGGCAGCATTTAAATGAATGTACGAAAACAGATTTTAATTCTCTTGGTTGGCTCAGCATGAATTTTATCCACATCTAATCTATTAAATACAATTTGCTACAAATGTTTGAGTTTAGGGAAAGTCAGATTGAGAAGGTTTTGGGTGTTATTTAACAACAAATAGGGGACAGAATCTGAGTCTGATTGATTGTATCTTGTCTATAGAGCATTCTTCACTGCGTGAGCATGTACTCAGGAGACAGTGGCCACAGATGACATTACTGCTGCAAATAGTGCCAGGTGAACTGTTCACAGGCATTTGACATTCTACTTAGGTGCTGTGCACCTGACAAACATCTTCATTTTTTTACCATTATTTGTAAATTCAATTAGATTATCAGCTTAGATATGCGTGGATGCTTGAACTGGATTTCCAAAACCAGTTAATTAAAAAAAAATTGTTTTTGTTTAATTCATTTCTGATTATAATCAGTGGAGAGATGGTTCATATTCTAAATGTAATTATTGATACAGATTTTAGGATACAAACTATTACAGACACAGCTTTTGAAAAAAAATTGAAATCTTTTCCCCAAATTTTGATTCAATGCATCTATTTTTTTATTTTTCAAACAGCAAGATGATCCTCATGATTTTGTTGAAATTTTTCTGAATATTTCTATGGACTTTTTTTGGTCTCCATCCAGTACTTTGAACCTTAGAAATTGAAATGCTATCACTTAGTTATTGATTGTGAATAAGCCTTTTCTTTTTCCTTTTTATTGCTGATTATAATTTTCTCAGTAAAAAACAAATCCCTTTCTCTCCTTTTAATGTTTTGTTTGTTTTTTTACCACTGAAATGCCATCTGCCACAAATATATTCTTTATTTGTCCACTTCTGGTTATTGTTGTTGCTGTTGAAGGAGATGCCAACAGAAGTTTCCTTTCCAAAACAATATCAGGGCAAGACTAAGTCCCAGGTGATACAATCCAATATACTGCTTAATGTTCTGCTGCTTAATTTGTTTCCTCCTCAGTTGCAACTAAACAAATGGAAGTTCTGACTTTTCACTCTAAATTAATCTGAACAAAAACATTGAAAGAAGAAAGTTTCAATCATTTTTTAATGC
>CAUOPZ010000128.1:20000-50000 GCA_963457665.1 Thysanoteuthis rhombus | reverse complement strand
TGTGTATATATATATTTATATAAAAGTATATATATATATATATATATGTATATATATATTCATATTTATGTGTGTATATCTGTATATATATATATGTCTTTTATCTTCATACATGCATGTGTTTATATATATGTGTGTATATATGTATATGTGTGTATATATTTATATATATGTGTAATATATGCATATATACGTTTTTATATATATGAGTATATATATATATACATATATACGTTTACTGATATATATATTTGTGTCTATATCTACGTGTATATATATATATATATATATATCATAAATATATATTTATATGTATATATGTACATGTATCTATATATATGTATGTATATATATATATATATATATATGTATATATATTGGTATATATATGTCTATGTATATACATTTGTATATGTATATATGCATGTATATATACCCATGTATGAACATTTATATTTGTATTTGCATATGCGACTGAAGATCGGAAGAAAATTGAAACATGTCCAGGCAATTTACATCCGAAGATCAATAAGCATCACCTCTAAACACTATACTCCCGATTCTCTCCCACTCTCTATGGTACACATTATATATATATGCACACACACATACACACACGCACACACACAGATATATATATATATTTATATATATATATATATATATATATATATATATATATATATATGTATATGTATATCTATATGTATATGTATATCTATATGTATATGTCTATCTATATGTATATGTATATCTATATGTATATGTATATATATATGTATATGTATATCTATATATATATGTATATGTATATCTATATATATATGTATATGTATATCTATATATATATGTATATGTATATCTATATATATATGTATATGTATATCTATATATATATGTATATCTACATATATATGTATATATATATGTATATGTATATGTATATATATATGTATATGTATATGTTATTGTATATATATATGTATATGTATATGTATATATATATGTATATGTATATCTATATATATATGTATATGTATATCTATATATATATGTAAACGTATATCTATATATGGATGTATATCTATATATATATGTATATGTATATCTATATATATATATGTAAATGTATATCTCTATATATATTTGTATATGTATATATGTATATACGTGTATATATATATATATGTATATATATATATATATATATATATATACGTATATATATACATATGTATATTTATATATTCATACATAAATATATATATATATATACATATATATGTATGTATGTGCATATGCATATGATCATACATATATACTTATATATACACGCATATATATATGTATACGCACATATTTATAGACATATACATATATATTTATATACCTATAAGAAAATATACCTTCATATATACACATATATATATATAAATACATATATACTCATATATCTATATATTAATACATACGAACACATATATGTATATATGAATGCATATATACACATATCAATATATATATATATATATATATATATATATATGTATATATGCGTATATATATACATGTATACAAATACATTTACATATATAAATATTACATATATACCAATATTTATATAAATATATTCACATGTATATACATATATATATCTATATATTTATATACACATACAAATACACACATATGTGTGTGTATATATATATATAAACACCCATAAACATATATATGTATATATATGTATGTACATATATATACGTATAAAAATGAAATGTGTTTTATATGTAAGAATACATACATATATATATACATATATATATATATATATATATATATAGAAATGTATATACATATTTATACACAAATATGTAGACACACATGTATGATTATAAATATAAGCATATACGCATATATATGTACACATGTATGTATATATACATGTACACATTTTTAAGTATATACACATGTATACATATATATACACATATTTGTATACATATACACTCATATATATATATATGCACTTATATTCATATATTCATACATATACACATATGTATACATATATACACGTATGTATCCACACATATATATACATATATACACTTATATATATGAATATATATACATATATGTATATACTCATATATATATATACTCATATATATAAACACATATATATACTTTTGAAAATGGAAAACGTATATAAACGTATATATATATATACACATATACATACATATATATATTCTTATATATATACATGTATATATATATACACCTATATACACATATACACATATATATACATACATATGCATATATATATATATATATGTATATACATATACACACTTTTACATGTTTATATATATATGAATATATATAGATACATATATATATACATATAAAATGGAAATCATACATATAAACTTATATATACATACACATATACATACATATATATATATTCTTATATATATATACATATATATATGCACATGTATATCAATATATATACATACAAGTATATATATACAAATATGTATCGATACACATATATATATGTATTCACATATATGAATATATACACGTATATACATACATACGTATATATATATATATATATGTATATATATATACATACACATATACACATAAATATACATATATATATATATATATACACATATATATGTACACACATATATATGTATACACATGCGTTTTTATATGTATGTAAACATATGTATACATATATATATATATATATACACATATGTATATATGTACACATATGCATATATATGTATATATATATTTATACCTACACATATATACATTTATCTATATATATATATATATATATATATATCAGTGTATACGTATACATATATATATATATATACAAATATATATACATGAATAGTTATATCCTTACACATATATAAATATACATACGTAAATAGGAATATACATACACACATATATATATATAAAAATATATCCATATATCGGTATATAATTATAAATGGGTATATATATACATACGTATACATCCATACATATGTACGTAAATATATACATATATATATATATACATATATGCATGTATATATATGTATATACACATATACACATATATGTATACATATATATGTATATATACATACATGCATATATATATATAGATATATATATATACACACACATACATATATATATCCATGTGAATATATATATCATTCCATATTAATATATATATATATATATATGTATACACTTGTTTATATATAAATACACATATATATTTAAACACATATATGTACACATTTACATCCATATATATATATGTATATATATATATATATGTATATATATACATATACATATGTATACACAAATATGTATACATGTACACACACACATATAAATATATGTACACACAAATACATATATATATACGCACATATACGTATATATATTCACATGTATATATATAAATATATATACTCACACATTTACATAAATATATATGCACACATATATATATATGCACACATATACACGTATATTTATATAAATATATATATATATATATATATATACATGTATACACATATATATATATATAAACACATTGATACATGTATATATACATATATATGTAGATTTATACACATATATATGTATATATATACACGTATGTACATATACTCATATATATATACACTTGTATACGTATATACACCTATATATACATATATATGCATATATATAGACAGAGAGTAATATATATATATGTATATATATATATATATATATATATATGTACATCTATTTGTATATACCCATACATACATATTTAGGTATATACATGTACACATATATATATTTACAAATATTTATATATATATACATACAAATATATATATATGTACATATATTGATATACATGTATATATATATATATATATATATATACATACATATATAGGTATATACATTTACATTTATAGATATACAAGTATATATACATATATAGGTATATACATGTACACATATATATATTTACAAATATATATATATATATGTATATGCAAGTATATACTTACACATATATATATATACATGTATATATATATATATATATATATATATAAATATATATATAGGTACATACATACACACGTATGTATATATATACAATTATCTGTACATATATTGATATAAATGTATATATATATATATATATATATATATAGGTATATACAAATATATATACATATGTAGGTATATACATACACATATATATATATATATATATGTACATATATATGTATATATATATAAAATATATATATATATTCATATATATGTGTATATATATGTATATAATTGTATTTATATATGTATATATATATACGTATGTGTATATATAAATGTATATATATGTATATATATATGTATATGTATGTATATAAATATATATCTATGTGTGTGTTTATATATATATATGTATGTATTCAAAATTCCATACTGTATGTATACATATGTGTGTCTGAAAAAATTCGGAATTTTTTCCAAGTTAAGGAAATGAACCAACGTTTTCCTCTCCAGAACAGTTTCTTTACTTTGATAGTCATGTTTAGATTGAGTTTTGGGTGAAATAATCTTTGTGAGGTTGTGTACCAGAAACTGCCTAGTTTTACAATAAATAGTTTTCGATATCCCTGTCAGTTCCAAGTAATCAACCATACACAGATGAAGGTGAACTAGGGAACTGCATGAGTCATTAAGATATGCAGTTTTTTTTTCCAGATCATCTTGCCACTACTATTGTTTGCTGATAAATTTCACCAAATTCAATTTCTCCTCGCAACTCTTAGTGTAAGTTTGTTTCCATGTAGATGACTGACTCAAAATCACATGGTCAGTGATTGTTTGTTTCCAAGCATCAGTACCACATTCAAATTTTCTACTTGGGTGACGGAGACTTTTACAGTGCCATCCTCTTTCTATCGGCATACCAAGAGATGGTTAAAGATAATTGAGTATAACGTGGTTGGCTACTTCATAGTTCTCCCCCAATATTTAGTGAGCTTTGTTGAAAAAAGATATATTTGATAAATAAACATACACTGTATTTTAATTGGTGAAAAACAACCAGTAAAGTTGGATTATTATTTGTGCAATTCATGTATGTACAAATATATCTTCATTAGTGTAATAGCTTAATTTTAATTTATAAAGCTTTTGTGGGGCTGGGGCATTTTTGAATATCTTTTCTCCCTGATTGTTCTTATCTTTCACTGCAGCATTAAATTGATAAGACTGAGTATAAATGATCGCTATGATCTATGAATTTTTACTTTTCACTTTTTTTCAGATAATCCGAATCCATTTTGTTGATGCTGCTATACGTAATCTTTCACTTTTCAATGCTTTTCACCGCTGACATACTTTGAAATATTATTCTATGCTCCTGTATCAGACCTGTTATGTTACACAACCAGTAAGACAAAAATGATTTAATTTTTGATTGAAAAAAAACTAACTGAAACCCATCCCAGTGATGAACAGTAACATACTATCTGTCAGAATTGTATATTTTACACCACTACATCTGATTGGTATTATTATTATTATTATTATTTTTTTTTTTTTCAATGTAGGCAGGGTTTTTTCCTCCTACCCAAGCTTGGTGTAACACAATATTTTAAAGCCTACTTCACTACCGCACATTTTCGCAACTTGTGCAACTAAATTGAGTTTGTTTCGAATTCCATTTTTTTGTCATGATTTTATTCACTAGACATATCATTCTGAATTACAAACAGAATTGCATATTGATTATGAAAATTTACTTTTTTTTATCATGCCAAGATATCAGTGTTATTACCCATTGATACTGTAATTTTGTTTTTGTAACTTATGATGTTTACTCTGATATATGATCTCCCACTGTGTAGATGATATGTCTTTTTTACAGCTTAATCATCTTACTATAATTCACATTTCAGTCCGGATTTTCAAAAACCGTCTTTGCGAAAGACCTGCTCTGGGGTCCATAAGTATTTATCACTTGAAGTATTGGTTAAGATTAGAAAACTTGCATGAATTTTCTATAAAATGCAAAATAATCAAATATAGGTTTTCAGAAATACCAAGATTAAACATGATTTATCATACATTCGACTATCATCAACTAAATATTTTATCTACTATCTGTTGCTCAATTGAATCATCGAAAATCTTCAATAAAGAAATTATCATTTGTTTACCCATTAAAGGCAAAGCGAACAAGATGGAGTAGGCATCAATTTATCAGCAGTAAATTCAGTTACGCCTTGCTTATTAAAAGAGCATTAGAAATAAAAAATAAAATTAAAGCTAATACTTACTCTCCTTCTCTCACACACATGAATTGAATGCCTAAATGTGGCAGCCATTTTGAATATATAATGAGGTAACATAACGATCATATTTGTATGATTTAGCCATAAATGATGTTCATATCTTATAACCTTCAAATGATATATAGCTTCCCGGGGTTTCTAGAAAATGAAAAAACTTTAATCCATCAATTTTATCCTTGTAACCCTTTAAGAAACAGCATGAATGAGTTGATCAAAGAAAAATTCAGATTTCAAGTTTTGTCAGAAAGCCATTCCCTCATCACTGTCCTTTTCCATTTTCTACTTCCAGTATAAGTATGAGTATAGCATCGTGCTTGAAAATTAGCTTGTACTCTTTGATTTAGTTGAAAATTTTATTTTGCATATGAAGCTTCTTTAAATTGGAAATACTACATTTAGTACTCTATCAATTTTTCTAAACAGTGATAATTAACAGGGCAGGAACATGGCAAAAAACACCTGAATTATGCACTTGCTGATGCTTCTTTTTTTTTTTTTCAATTTTGCATCATGTTAAGACTGGTCATGAGGTTTACAAAAACTGCTGGCAACAAGCTGAAAATCCAAGATGGTGGCTATTTTTTAAGATGGCCACCTCTATGAGTTTGTTTATTTGAATAATGTTACTATATTATACCTTTCCTGTGGTCAGACTGTGGTAGAATTTTGATAGTACCCTTGACACTACAAGAAACTGTCAAATAAACCACCCTTGGATCAATAATGAATAACTAATTGACATTTGAAAGATTTGGTAACGATCTTAGATATTATACTTTTCCTGTGGTCAGACTGTATGGTAGACTTTTAGTCAGTTATTGAGCACACCTGATACCACAAAAAGAACATTGAGAAACCCTTGAGGAATCTCTCCTTTTTTTTCTTTCCTTTGCAACCATCTATGTGATAAATATGTGAAATTACTGCAAATGATAACATCATAAATCATCATCAGCCTTTTAGCGTCTGTCATTGGACGGAGACCTTCCCAAGGATTTGCCAGACCTCTCTGTCATGAGCATTGAGAATCCAATACTTTCTGAAGTTGCCTATTTCATCATGCCATCTTATATTTTGCAGGCAACAGTTTCACATATGATTTTGGGGGGTCTACGTTGTAAGTCGTGATATCTATCAATTGTCTGACATTCTTGCAACATGACCAGCTAATTACCATTTGGGTTTTCTTATGGATTCAGGATATCCCTGACTCTTGTTTTTCCTTTCTTAATATACTGGGCTATTTTGTGTTCTCTCCCTGTGATAATGAGCATAATTCTCTCACGTGCACAGTGCATAGTTCTCAGTTTGAAGGTCAATCTTTCGGCTTGGTTCCATGTTTCGGCTCCATAGATGACTATCAGGAGATTTGCAATGGAAATAGACCCTTCTTTTTAGAACTAATTGGATTTTTTTGTTCTTAAAACTTGTCATCTAAGAGTAATTCTTTGATTTCTTCCTCTTTTGAGGGTTTCATAGAGATTTGTTTACCCAGGTAGATGTAGTGGTCAACATTTTCAGGTCTGTATTTTTGATTTCAATTTTTGTGTCATTGTCCTCAACATGTTGTACATGACATTTGTTTTACTGAAGTTCTTGTGAAGTCAAACTTTCTTACTTTCTTTGTTACTTGTGTAGCATAACTTGGAGATTGTGAAAGTTTTTTGCAGAAAGAACAATGTCATTAGCAAATTTAAGGTTACTTGGGTATATGCCATCCTCTATTCTCCCAGTCTAGGTTTCAGAAGATCATCTTGAGATAGGCTGTAAAAAATTTGGGTGAGCTGGTATCACCTTGTCTTACCCCCCTTTTCAAGCTGAAAGGTCTTTAAGTTGCCTAATAAATGAACTGCTGTGTCGATATATATGTTACAAGACTCTAACATATACAGGGTCTATATCTTCTTGTATGATGGTGGAAATACCCAATGTCATCAATGCTGAGTTGAAAGTATCTTCAAAGCCAACAAATGTTACAGCTAATGCCATTTCATATTCAGCTGCTTTCTCATAGTTGATTCACTGAACAGAGGTGGTCAATGGTTACCGAGCTTTTACTGAAACCAGTCTATTCTCATGGAAAGTTTTTATCTGAGAATCACTATCCTGTCTCTCTCTTTTACTTTTTCATTATCCTGTCCTTTTCTTTTTATTTTCCACTATCCTGTCCCTCTCTTCATTTTTTATCCCTCTTTTCTTCTTTTCATTATCCTTTCCCTCTCTCCTTCCTTTCATTATCCTTTCCTTCCTTTCTTCTCTTCATAATCCTCTCCTTCTTCTTTTTCATTATCTTTTCCGTATCTTCTTCTTTTCATTGTCCTCTCCCTCTCTTCTTCTTTTTCATTATCCTTTCCCTCTCTTCTTCTTTTTCATTATCCTTTCCCTCTCTTCTTTTTCATTATCTTATCCTTATCTTCTTCTGTTCATTATCCTTCCCCTCTATCCTTTTTTTGTTATCCTTTCCCTCTCTTCTTCTCTTAATTACCCTTTCCCTCTTCTTCTCTTCATTATCCTTTCCTTCTTCCCTTCTTTTTCATTATCTTGTTCCTATCTTCTTCTTTCCATTATCCTTTCCCTCTCTTCTTCTTTTTCATTATACTTTCCCTCTCTTCTTTTTCATTATCTTATCCTTATCTTATTCTTTTCGTTATCCTTCCCCTCTATCCTTTTTTTCGTTATCCTTTCCCTCTCTTCTTCTCTTCATTATCATTTTCCTCATCTCTTCTTTTTCATTATCTTATCCTTATCTTATTCTTTTCATTGTCCTTTCCCTCTCTTCTTCTTTTCATTATCCTTTCCCTCTCTTCTTCTTTTTCATAATCCTTTCCTTCTCTTCTTCTTTTCATTATTTTATCCTTATCTTCTTCTTTTCATTATCCTTTCCCTCTCTTCTTCTTTTCATTATCCTTTCCCTCTCTTCTTCTTTTCATTATCCTTTCCCTCTCTTCTTCTTTCCATTATTTTATCCTTATCCTCTTCTTTTCATTGTCCTTTCCCTCTCTCCTTCTTTTCATTATCCTTTCCCTCTCTTCTTCTTTTTCATCATCCTTTCCCTCTCTTCTTCTTTTTCATTATCCTTTCTCTCTCTTCTTCCTTTTCATATCTTATCCTTATCTTCTTATTCTCATTATCCTTTCCCTCTTTTCTTCTTTTCATAATCCTTCCCATCTTTGCTTCTTTTTCATTATTTTGTCCCTATCTTTTTTTTTTCATTATCCTTCTCCCTTTTTTTCTTCTTTTCATTATCCTTTCCCTCTCTTCTTATTTCTCATTATCTTATCCTTATCTTCTTCTTTTCATTATCTTTCCCCTCTCTTCTTCTTTTTCACTATCCTGTCCCCTCTCTCCTTCTTTTTCATTATCCTGTCCGTCTCTTTTTTTTTTCATTATCTTGTCCCTATTTTACTTTCCTATAAAAAAAATTAAAGCCACTCCCCCACTGTTTGATAATGTCATCTGAGTTGTTACTTAATGATGTCTTCTTTACATTTGGAAACATTTCCAAAAGCAACAATCACCATAATCACCACAAATTTATTCACACTAATCTCTCGATCTTCTGAACTTTCTTCTTCTCTTCTTCCGATTGATACTCTCATCGTTCCTATTCATGTGAAATGTTTGGGGAACGTAATTTTACGTTTACTTTTCTCTAATTTTACCAGTAACCTAATTCTCATATTCTGTGCTACGCAAGTTAAACTTGCATAAATGTTACACTAAAAATAGATGTTAATTTAAACATGTTATTTTCTTAGGTTACGGTTTGGTCTCTGCAGAGTGAGACCAATTTGTGTCACATAAACCATCATTATGTGACTTTATTGCTCCAGTTGTACTACACTCTTCACTTTTCTTCATACACATACTCTTGTTTGCTTCTGTTAATAGTTACCTTGTATCCTATTGAATTTTTAAAAAAACAAGGATCCAAAGTATTTCTCAGTTTTATTATTAATCACCTCTGCCAAGTTAGAGAGGTATATGTATTTGGTTGCATCTGTCTGTCCACATGATATCTTCAAAAGGACCAAATGAATTTCTCTGAAATTTTGTTCATAGTGGGCAGAGGTGATTAAGATTCAGAGTGGATCCAGGATTTTTTTTTCTGTTTTTAGAGATATTTTCATGTATTTTTCCATACTCATGACTGTCCACACAATGTCTCCAAAAGTTCTCAATGAATTTGAGTGACATTTTGTGAGAAGGTGGACAATAGGCTGCAGAAGAACTGATCAAATTAGGAATGGATCAATGTTCAATTATCTACTTGACATGATTTTTTGTTTAAACCATATATTATTGCCCAAATTTCTTGTCTGTCTACATATCACCAGAAGTTCTCAACGGATTTTATAAAATTTTGTGGAAGGGTGGACAATAGCCTATAAAATAACTGATTGAATTTTGAAGCGGATCCATGTACATTTACTCCCCCTGACAATGGCATTAGCAGGGGTATAAACTCTCCATTGCTTTTGACTTTCAACTAGTTTTTACCATCATCCTAATTAGAAACAATCAACCAAAACTGCCACCTTAGGTTCCCTTAGTTTTTAAGCTGGTTTGACTAGCTATGTGTATATCATGTGTACAAGCCACATCAATAGAGCTACAGGGCTGAAAATTTGAATATTCACTGCTTGTCATGTCTAGGGAAAATGAGTTGTTTTTTTTCTTAATTCGCTCCAAAAAAATTTTTTTTAGTGGTGATGTAAGTATATGCTAAGTTGGTGTCTGTTTTTATGATTGGTAAAGTCAGGAAGGAAGCAAATAACCAGCATACTCAAGGAAAATGGAAACTGAGCAACAGACAGAGATAAGATTTTGAATGTGCCAAATAATTTTACTGAAAACTCCATTCATCCAAACAAGGACTACAAAACAATGAACAGGTTACGCAATGCAATCGATTCAAGGATTTCCTAGAAGTAACTGCGTAGGAGGTAAAACAAGCCATCAAGCAGACAAAGAAAGGAAAGGTCCCTGAACCAACATCACCATTGACCTACTCAGAAAAGTGGGTAAGATCATCACTAGGAAACTGGCCATCCTTTTCAATTTGTGCCTAAAATAAAGTAAAGTCCCAGATAATTGGAACACTGCAATCATAATGCTTTTATATAAAAAAAGGAAACCTGAAGATCTCAACAACTACTGACCTATAAGCTTACTCAACTGCATGTACAAACTTTTCACAAAAATCATCACTAACCGAATCACAAAAACACTTGATGAAAACCAACCATGAGAGCAAGCTGACTTTAGAAGAAGCTACTCGACCATGGACCACCTGCACTTGATTAATCAGCTGGAAGAAAAAGCAGCAGAATATAAGCTACCACTCACTGTAGCATTTATCGACTTCAAAAAGGCCTTTGAAATCCCTTAGGTCATGGAGGCCATCACTCTACAGGGTGTAGATCCAGTATATGTCAAAGTGCTGAAATGTATATACAGTCACAGCAGCTCCTTTATCAGGCTACATGAAGACTCAGAGCCTTTTCAGTTCAAAAAGAGGTAAAACAAAATGATACCAGCTCACCCAAACTCTTCAAAGCCTGCCTCAAGAGATGATCTTCAAAAGACTAGACTGAAAAAAAGGAATCAAAATAGACTGCAAATATCTAAACAACCTCAGATTTGCAGACGACATTGCCCTTTTCGCAGAAAACCTACGCAACCTCCAACAATGCTAAATGAAGAGGACAAGAAAGTTTGTCTACACATGAACTTCAGCAAGACTGAAGATCATGTGTAACAACCATGTCAGAAATAAGAACACTAAGATCAAAATCAAGGACACAGAACTAGAGAAAGTAGACCACTACATCTACATCTACCTATAAACGAATTCCCATGAGACCCTCAAAAGAAGAAGAAATCAAGCAAAGAATCACCCTAGGATGGCAAGTTCAACTTTCAAAAGCAAGAAGATGATATTAATCCTTAAAAGAAGCGTACACAATCAATGTATCCTCCCAATAGCCACTTATGGAGCTGAAACATGGAACCTAACCAAGAGATAGGCCCACATATAATCCATTAAAAATTCAAATGACAATGGGCTGGCCATGTCACAAGAATGGCAAACAACCGATAGACATCGCGACTCATGATATGAATTCCCAGAGATCACATGTTCAACTGAGGCCGGCAGAATATTAGATGGAGAGACAAGCTCGACAAATTCAGGAAGTACTGGCTCGGCAACACCCATGATAGAGAAGTGTGGCAAATCCTGGGGAAGATCCATGTCCAATGACAGATGTTAATAGATTAATGATAAAGATAATGAGTATTCATGCTAGGTTTTTGAAAAAGATTTTTAGTGATCACTGCTCATCAAAAATCAACTTTTTATTTGATCACTCCAAACATGGCATGCTGACAAAAGACATTGGTCACATGATGGTTTCTATTGAGTGACTGATCAGACCTGTTTCTAGTTATTTTTATTTTAAGGTACTGGTTAAAAGTTGCTCTCTACCTGAATTTGTATCTTTCACTTCAAATAGTGATGTAAAATATACTCAGCTGATTTTTGCATAAAAGGCTTTTTTCACAGACTAGCCTCTTCTCTGATTAGATCATACTAATCAAATGTGAAGGACAATGCAGAAGCTTCTGTAGGTAGCTAATGAAATAATTATAAAAGTTACTGATTGCCGGTGTGACTCAATGGAAATGAAGGATTAATTAGAAAAATGACACTATGCAGATGAAGAGTTTATTTGAAAAATCTTAAAGTGGAAATAAAATAACCTTGCAAAGTTGAGTGTACTTACATATCAGAATGGTTACTTATGAGGTTTTGGAGAGAACCTAGGTGTATGATTCATTATCTTTGTTGGTTTGAAAATCCCTGAATTTGGAAAATATATCTAATTTCTAGGCGGGTAAATTAATAGCCAGAGGATCTGGCACAACCTATCGCTTATGCATATTTCTAAAGGAAAATTATGGATTCCCAAATTTGGAGAGAGTGGTATGGAGATTGCTTAGGTTAGTCTGATTTCAATATTTACCTGCTGAAAAAGGAAAAATCAATCATAAACCATTCAGCCATCAGCCCCACACACAGGGAGCCAACTGTCATATAAGCCAGCTATTTTTTGAGTTGCTGCAGAGTGGATGCAGAGAAGCTGCCAGGAAACTCCATAGAATTCCACGTTTCTTGTCACCATGAATATTCTGACCCCCTTGAGATTGTATCTTAGATGAAGCTATACCTATAAATATACCAAGAGACATCAAGTGGATTCCCCAAACCACTTATAATTTCGACTCGAGAATTTTGTTGAAGCTATACCAATAGACATACCAAGAGATATCAAGTAGATAACCAGAAAGACTGACTGATAGTTATTCCATAGTGTCCTCACCCACATCAGAATATATTTTGACCAGTCATCCTGTAATAATACTGACATAAATCTTATTGTATATTTACAACCAGTGTCAATTGTTCCCTTGCAATTAGTAATACCTCTAGAGGTCAAGCGCCCCTGAGTCTTATAGCTAACAGCTACACCCCCTCGGATCTGGACACAACATGAGCGCAACTTGAGGCAGAGATACAGTGACCAGTCACTTAAGGCTTCGCACTTTACCAACTGGTGAAAGAGGGCGGAGACCAGCTCGGGTTGCTTGTTCACTGTGGTACTAATCTACCTGCATTGAAATATTAAACTCTATTCAGGAAATTCAACAAAAACAGAACATTCCTAATGTCAATGTAAATCAAAAATATTGATTCTAGATTTTTGATTTCCTTTTCTTTCTGTTACTATGAAAACAATGAGAAAGTTACTCTAAAACTTCTTCCGATTAACATCCTCATTTGATTTATTCTAATATCTGTTCTCTGCCAAGTTATGACTTGACAACATTTTTCTCACACTTGTCCATTTATAGTTTCCTTTAAGTATTCTCCAATTTCATTGTCTGAACTGCCATCTCGAGCAAGAATAAACATATTACTTCAAAGAAGCTTAGATTTGTGGCCTCTGTATTTTGTTGTATTGTCGAAGCAAATAATTTCGGGAGAATGGACTACTTATATAGGCACAGCCACTTTTTTTCTGTTTATACTATTTGTGAAATGCCAGATGAAAATCTTTATGGAGTTCTTTAGCTCTTAAATTCATATAAAAATTCAAATCTCAAATCAAGAGGAATAACTTCTTATTAATGTTATTTCTCTTTCTCTTTTGAGAAAATGTGTTTTTTTTTTTTCCATTCCCATAAGAGTTCAGTTCTTTGAAATTTTATTGATTGAAGAGTTCTAATGTATTCAAGTAGTTCATAAATTTAACAGCAGTCAAGATGATTCAATCAAAGGGTTCAAAATTACAATTTTTTTCACAATATGATAGTACAGTAGACCTTTGGTTAAGCAGACTAATAGGGGGGGTGCTCGACTGTTAATTGCAAATGTCTATTAAATCAAATGTTACCTGAGAAAAGACACTTTCCCCATATTTTTTTTTAATATCTTTAAATTTAAAGATTGTAAGGCAAAAGTAGCTTTATTATAATATGAAATATAATATAGAATTATAATTTAGAATACAAATTTATTGAATTATAATACTGAACTAGTCAGTAAGGTTCTCAAAAAGAAATTGTCCAGCAGTCATTTGCCACTCTGATATCAAATTCGAAATGCCAAAATGTTTCTATATTATTTTTGCCTCATTTTTTAATGTAAAACTCTGACCTATTGTTTTTTCAATACTGAAAGTTATGTTAAAAGTAAACATTGAATCAGAAAATTGTTAATAAATAGTTTTGTATCATAATGAATTATTTGCTCTGTAGTCTTATCGAATTAATTGTGCGTTAAGTAAAAATATTGATTGATGAATGTGTATGTTGGGAAAAAAAAATTTTCATTAGTTTGATGAAAACATTGCTTTTACAACTGGGGTAGATGAAATATTTGAAAGTAACAAAAGATTACTTAAAAAAAGTTTTTTTTCTATCTATTTTCAAATACTTGACTTTCTTAACCATTTTCCTTTAAAAAAAATCATTTTGCTCTAGTTATCTTTGCTTTACATAGATTATTCAAAATGAAAATAAAAAGAGTTGTACTCTTTTTATTTTTATTTTTATATCCTAGTCTTGTGATACTAGACTTATCAGTTGTGATTGAGAGTCAAGTCATAACAACATGAGTATTAAATTTATCTTGATCTGCTTCAAGAAAAACTCTTTAAAAACTTTTAATGTCACCATTAATCAAGATATTGATGCTATACACTCTTACTATATCTTTACAGCAAATATATCCATGTGCTTCTAAAATCTAAAACAGGATATAGCTAGCTAGCAATCTGCAAAGTATTTTGACAGTTCTACTCATTGATTTTGATTTTTCTCTCACTGTTTTACTTGTAAGTTGTTGAAAGTAGAGAATCCAACAGTAGAACTGCAAGCAAGTGCCACACTGAGGATTTGGTAAAGGTTCAATATTTTGGATGATAGGTAAAAGCAGGGCCTGAACTTCATAGAATATTTAAAAATAGGAAGATTTTGCCAAAAAAAACAAGAATATCTGAGCCTGAAGAATATCTGAACTGATATCCAATATCTATAAATGATTTCTTATATCTAAATACAACAAACATATCTAAATTTAGATATAAAAATATCCAAGTTGTCAATGCAGAAAGCGAATCTATTGCGTGCCTGTGCAATTAAAATGTCTGTTAAACCGTTTTATCTGCGTCTGTTAAAACAAGTGTTTACTGCATAAACATTTTGAAATATTTCTGAGAATTGTTTTTTTTTTTCCATTATTGAAAAGGTAATTAAAATTTGGATTTGAATGTGTGTGGAAACACACACACACACACACACACACAAAAATGTCCATTCTAAATAAAAATGTATATTCAGTGCAGTGAATTGAACACCTCATGTCTGTTATGCTATTAGCTATTCATTAAGTTATTTTAATTTAATGTAACATATGTACTTTTCTATTATTTAAGTAATCTATTTTATCTTTTTTAGAAATTGGATTTTTTTCATTTCATTTTAGTGTTTTAAGGTCTTTATGTCAGAGGGAAAAGATTAGTCTTTGATTGTCTTAGAAGTACAGGTAATATATTTTAGCTTTACTGGTCGAGGTATAATGCCTTTTCTTCAATGTTTTCTGCATCATTTGTGTGACACAAAACACTGACTAAAAGTCCTTTTAATCTCGTGTTTTCATACCTGTTATGTGATACTGAATCTTAGAACATTAATTCTCACAACATCCGAGTGATGAATATTATCACTCAGGTAAGCACTTACCAATGGTAATTATTAATTTAAAAAATCTTTGTTGTGTAATTTATTCTGTGTGTGTGTGTGTGTGTGTTTGTGTGTGTGTTTGTTGCGCTTTCTGATTTTGATTCTCATCTTTCATTTGGTTGCAAAATTATTGTGTGTGTGAAACAAATTTCATCTTAAACTTGTTTAAAAATCATTAAACCTTTCATATGAGAACATTTAATTGGTAATATCAGAGGAATAACAACTGATCAAAGTTACTTCCCTGTAAATTTTGATGAATTTTTTTTTATTTATCTTTTATTTTATCTGTCTTGATAATTTCAAGAAGCTTAGTCTCTGTCACAGGAGAGTTCCTCTGTCAATTAGAAACAATATCAAGTGGTTTATGACATCGAGAGTCAATTTCTACTAATTAGGATTAAAATCTCTGTGACTGAAGAGAAATTACTTGGTTCTTTCTCTTGTAAGAGAATTGGAAACCTTCATGCAATATAATTTCCAAGAAGGGTTGCTGGTTCCTTCGAATTCTTTTCAATCAGTTCTACTCTGACTGGTTATTTGTTCCCAGAGCTAGAAAAGAAAATTCTCAACCATAGTAATGGCGTGAAGTTATCACTAGACTACTGATGTCAGGCAGGCTTCCAGCTAAGAACAATCACACATGAGAATATGATGTGCACACACTCATGCATGCAAGCACAGTAATATATATTTACATGCACACATACAAAAAGATTTTGTGCCCAAATGTGAGACATGTAAAAATAAATTAAGTTTAATATTAATCTTCTGTATTCATTTTATTTCTTTCTTTTCATTTTATTGCCTACATCATTCACTTTCTCTCCCCCTCAGGCTAACTCCTGGCTGATTTCCCTTAGCCAGATGAGTGTACACAGAAATCGGGTGAGACAGACTCTACCCTCAGAGCCCCTCTCACTGGAAACCCACACATACATACACATGCGCGGAATCACCGGTGCCTGCCCCTAACAAGTTGGTGGTTGGTGATCATCTGTCATCCTTATGTACTTGTCACTGCATGTTTGCATTTTTTTTCTATCATCCCACATTGTTTCTCTCTCGTTTCTCTCACATCTGCACATCTGCATCCTGTTTTTTGTCCCATTTCAGGCCAGGATTACCAGATTTGACCAGAAGGGCAGATAATCCAAGCTTTATCTTGGAGATTTACCCAACACTGGATTTTAAAAATCAAGTAAGTTTGGAAACAGAAGTTCAATACCAGCCTCTTGAGGCTGGTATTGAACCTCTGCTTCCAGTTTGGTGAGTCTCTATGATAAAGCTCAGATTATCTCCCTTCCTGGCCAAATCTGGCAACATTGTTTTAGGCACTCTTCATCCTGTGGAGAATAAATACCAATAATGCTGAAGCTTTAAATGACTAACTTGTGGTAGTACCATTGCCAACATTTTCATGTTTCCCCTACTTTATTGATTCATTTCTTGATAAGTGATCAGAAAGTATTCTAAGAATTAGAAGTTAAAAGCAAAACTATAAACAGAAACTGAAACTGACAGAACAATTACAAAGAAACCATTTAAGGCAAAACTAGCAGATTTATTATCATTGATAAAAAAGCAAAATGATGATATCTATTAAAGTGGATATGAAAGCTCTTCCTTTGTAAGATATTTAGGTTGATTTGTGTCCTTTATGCAAATTTATTGACCAATTGCACTTGACAAATTACAATAGAATTGGGTACAATAGAATAATAAAAAATTTGTCTTTTGTTCTAAGATGAAGTATCCTGAGCCATAGCTTGATTCGCAAGATTTGTTGTGGGTAGCATCAAGACATGTCCCAACTAGGCATCATCTGCAAATGGTGATTTATATGGGGGACTGTTGTGATCTCTCCCAGACCTCTTTATATTGACCTATAGTCCTTCTATTTAATGCCCATGATTTTACATAATCATCTACAAATGATGTCAGGATTATATTTTTAGTAGTTAAAATATAACAACATAGTCAGCCTTTGAATGATCATTCTTAGTTGTGGAAAAATTCTTAGTATAGGTCAAACATCAGTAATACAACGTCAATGAGACATGTGGATGATTTTGGATAAGTGATTTTTACTTAATAGGTTTGATAAGGTAGATATCACTAATCCAGTAGCTAGCCAACCCATCTTACCTATAAAATATTCTATGATTTGGATAAGAAAGGGAAAAGAAACATAAAAAGCAAATGAATTCAGTACCAGTAAGTAAAAAGAAATCCTATCAAATTTCATGACAAGGTTGATCCATGATCATGTTCAATGTTTGAAATTAACTCTGTAAGAAGTTTTTCTTATTGATAGGAATTATGATTATTTCTAAATAGGATTGTAAGAAGGAGAGATAATATAAGCTTTATCTCAAGTCTGGTATTGAACCTTTGCCTCCTGACTTGCTTGATCTCTGAATTTGATTCTATTCCAATGTCTTTGTTGGTAAATCAAGTGAAATCCTGACTACTAAAGAGAAATTATTTGTAAAACTTTAATGTGCTATGATTTCCAAGAATGGTTACTGAAGAAAACGCTTGGATCATTACGTTTTCTGGCCAAATCTAGCAACCCTGGGTTTAAATACATAAAAAACAAATAGGAATGGCTTTTGTGTGTTTTTGCATTTGTACTGGATGCTGATACTTGTATCAGTGCAACTAAAACAGTAGTGGCTGGTCAGTGCAATTTTGAAATTATGAGAGCTAAAATTCTATCTGGATTAGTAATAAAACCAGATTAGTGATGAAACCATATTTCTGGTGACTGGATGAGTAATGATCAGTCCATGAGGCAGGAGCCAAAATTTGGTGTATTGGTACACTTGATGGTACTAGATTTAACAATGCATTCTTGTTTTGTACATGTTTGCCAAGTACAAAATGTTGGATAGGTTGCCCTAAGTTTAATAGTCCAAGGGTCAGGAGCCCCAATTTGGTGTATTGGTATACTCAGTTTATCAGAAAGTGGGAGTTTTCCTTTTTCTTGACAATCACATTTAGAAAAAAATTGTTGCCAGCTCATGAACTTTGTGTGCGGCCATTTTTAAAATCAAAACGGATCACTGTGAATGTATATTCTTTTGAATTATGATGGAGTCATAGTGCACGGATTTGTCCTAGAATTTAATCATTTCTTATGTTACTTCTTTCCCACCCATCCACAAAATTTAGTTGAAATTCATTGAGAATTATTTGAGATATTATGTGGACAGACTGGCGTGGATACAGAAATGTATGAAAAAAATCCACAGAAATATCTCTGATTCAAAAATAAATTTTGGGATCCACCCCAAAATTCAATCCCTTCTTTATTACTCTGGAATCCACTCTGCCATGAACTTCTATTGGAATGAAGGAGTGAGTATAGAAATTAATGGGGAAAAAAAGAGAAATATCTCTTTATCAAAAAAAAAATCTGGAATTCACTCTAAAATCTTATCACTTTTGACTTATAATATGGCCCACTTTTCTATGAAATAATTCAATTTCATTGAGAACCTTTGGAGGTATCTCATAGACATACACAAATGAATACAGAAATGTATAAAAAATTAAAACATCAAAATTCTTCTCAATCAAAAATGAATTCTTGAATCCACTTCAAAATTCAGGTTCTTCTATCTTACTACATTTCTCACCATTCCACAAAATTCCATTGAAATTCATTTAGATCGTGTAGAGATAATGGATTGATAGAGAGGGGTGAATGCAGAAATTAATGTATTTTTGAAAAAAGCAAATTTATGTCCCTAAATTTAATCACTTATCTCTCACAATGTGACTCCCCCTTTCACAAAATAAATTGAAATTCATAAATTCGTAAAACCTTTGGGTAAACCTTATGAAAAGATTTGAGTGAATACAGAAATATATAAAATATTGAAACTTGAAAATATCTCCCAATTGAAAGCAAGTTCCTCGATCTGACCCAAAATTTGATCACTTCTTCTTTACCTGTACATAAAGTTTCAGTAAAATTTATAGCAAAATTCTGGAGATATTATGTAGACAGATAAGTGGTGAATATGAAAAGAAGAACCTAAAAATGTCTCTTTCCACTTTTTTTCTTTTCATAAATTTCTTTATTCTTTCCTGTAATTCCACACGATATCTCTAAAAGTTCTCAATGAATTTCAATGAGCAATAGGCCAAAGAAACAGTGATTGAATTCTTGAACAAATCTATGCACATTGTCTTGTCATAATCAGAAGAAATGTACATTCCATTTTGAATTTCAAAACGGCCACCTTTAGCTGCATCTGGCATGTCCATGGAGAATTTTTGGACATAGTTTTGGTACCCCTAATAACTCATAACAATCATTTTTAGTACCGCCTTTTGTACCAATATTCCCCTGGCTCATAGACTAATATGATGAATGTAGCATTCTTAGTTTTCTATATTAACAGGTCTGTAATATTATTTTTACATCCTCCAGGAAGGATTATGTCAAGAATATCTAAAAGCTTGTAATTTCTTATAAGTTCATGGCATTTGGATATAGACTTTTTTTTTAAATTTCAAAAAATTTCTGCAGTTTGCTTATAAATAAGATGTATCAACTTGAAACATTCAGGATTTGGGCATATAATTTCTTTTATAACCTTTGTCTTATTTTGTTTCTTCATTAGTTCATTCATTCTTTCATTCACACTCATTCTGTTATGTTTATTGTCTGATTGTTTCTATATTTTCAATATTGAGCACTGCTAACATATTGGATGACTGCATCTGCCATGTGCAAAGAGTTTGTGGCACATTTAACACTGAGCGTGATTGTGAATCTACCTTTGTGTGTTCTATTCATTGTGTGGCACTGGTAATGCATTGGGTGAGTGTATCTGTTTATTGTCTACATGGAGCACACAAAACACACAATTGTGCACACATTTCACAGACTGCACTTTGTATACCATTGAATCACTATATTTATTCACAAAAACAGATAAAGTGTGTTTATTCATACTCACACACACATACAATGTCTACATACACTTATCAAATATACTGATTTTGATTCCTGATATGTATTTTTGCATTTTTTCCAGAAAGAAATTACTACAAAGAAAATTTGAATATTTTCTTCTTTCTTCCAGATGGGAGATAGTTTTTCTGACTTCAAATGATACCTAGTCTACAAAAACTTTATCTTGGACCTAAAATTAGAATGTTTAGGATGCTTTTTTATTTTTAAAAGATAAATCACCAACTTTGATTGAAACCCACTTTTTCTTGTAATTGATAATCCATCTTCAGGTTTATTTATATTTTAATTTTATGTGTTAAGCTTGCAGGAAACCTTCAACAGTGAATCAATCAAGTCCATAGCCCAACAGTTATTATTATCTCAATTTTCACCTGAAATTTTCTCTGTTGATATTCAATGTATGATTAAGTGTTTGGTTGAGTGCATCGCCAAGAAAGGAAATTATATTGAATAATAAATATCTATAATGTAAAATAAATGCTTTTTTTTACTTGAAAGGCTATCTGATAGAGAGACTCTTCCAACCCAACAATCTAAGAAGAACCTCCATCCTCTTCACCAGTTTTTTTACTACACTAGTCTCTTTTCAAGAATTTATAGTAAGACAAATACTCTGATGTATAGAGCAGAGCACTAGAGATGGAAAATTAACCCTATTATATCCTATTCAGTGACCCTAGACCAGGTGGTGTATATACATTATGTGTTCTGATTTATGGACAATTTTTTAGTTAACAAAAATCTTACATTTCTGAGGGGTAAATTACTAACCATAAGAGTAGTTGGGAGAATGAAAATCAAAATACATGTATATCAGCTGACCGTTTCACTAAGCTTCATGTCATTTCATCATCAGTCTTTAATCATCCATCGTTGAACATAGACCTTCCCCAGGATTCACCGCACCTCTCTATCATGGAGATTGTAGAGCCAGTACTTTCTGAATTTGTCTAGCTCGTCTCTCATGTATTCTGCCGGCTTTGGTTGCACATGTGGTCTCTGGGGATCCATGTTGTGAGTCATGATGTCCATTGGTTGTCTACCATTCTTGCAGAATGACCGGCCCATTGCCATGTAAGTTTTCTGGTAGACTCTATGATATCTCGGGCTCTGTTTTCTCCGTGATATACTGTGCTGTCTTGTGATCTCTCCATATGAGGTTGAGCATGATTCTTTCATGCGCACATTGCATGCTTCTCAGTTTACGGCTGGTCTCTTGGTTAAATTCCATGTTTCAGCTCCATAAGTGACTATCAGGAGGATGCATTTGTTGTATACTCTTCTTTTTAGGATTAATGGGGAGTGACACCATCAAAGACAATCATGTTCTAAACCATGTAAACAGGAAACAACCACTGAATAGTAAGATGTAAGATGCAATAAAGGACAGACAAAAATGTTCCACACCAAACCGCAACTGCTAAATGTACCAAATGAAATCACCCGATCCTCCGAGTTAGAATTGAAAAACTGATGTAAAATTATTACCGAAGAGAACAACACCAACAGCAACAAACTCCACTGTAAAATAACATCGTCTCTGATAGAAACTGCCACTATGCTTTAACCAAGAAGCACACAAACCATTAGTAAAATCTCAGGCAAAACCAGGAAACTCATTAAAAAGCGCAGAAACCACAAACTACCAACAACAAAAAAGGAAAAAGTAGAGGAGATTGAACTGAACTAAACAATTAAAAAAAAATGAAGAGAAGGTACATGACAGCAATCATCGAAACAACTCTAAAAAAAAAGTTGGGGCTTTAAAATCATAAAGAAAAGCTCACAGTATAGGACAGAAACAAATAACTAGCATACGTGAAGAAAAAGACATAACAACAAACAGAGACAGAATAGTTCAGCACACCCAATTCTACCAAAAACTCTACTCTTACTCTTCAACATATTGACAACAAACAACTAAACAGGACACTCAAGACGCAGACAATCAGTTCAAGGACTTCTGGAAAGTTATATTGTGGGAGGTAAAACAAGCTATCAAACAAACAAAAAGGAAAAGCCCCTGGACTACAAAAATATCACCATCAATCTACTCAAAAAAGGTGGTAAGATCATCTATTAAAAAAAAACTAGCTATTCTATCCAACTTATGTCTAAAACAGAGCAAAGTCCAGGAAGACTGGAATGTGGCAATCATAATGCCTTTACATGAAATAGGAAATCTGAAAGACCTGAACAACTACAGACCTATAGGCCTACATCATCACCACCCAGATCACTAAAACACTGGATGAAAACCAACCACGGAACAAGCTGGCTTTAGAAAAAGTTACTTGATCATGGACCATATCTATTCAATAAGTCAGCTGAAAGAAAAAGCAGCAGAATACAAAATACCACTTGCTGTTGCATTTATAGACTTCAAGAAGGCTTTTGACTCTGAGAATTCCCATGGTCATGAAGACCATCACTCTGCATTGTTTAAACCTTATATACGTCAGAGTTCTGCAACATATGTACTGTTACAGCAACTCCTTTATCATAAAGACTCTGAACCCTTCTAGCTCCAAAAAGGAGTAAGACAAGGTAATACCAGCTCACCCAAACTCTTCACAGCCTACCTTGGGATGATCTTCCAAAACCTAGACTTGGAGAATAGAGGAATCAAGATAGATGACGAGTATCTGAGCAACCTCAGATTTGCAGAGAACCTACATGACCTCCAACTAATGCTAGATGAACTAAACAAAGTTAGCATGTGAACTTCAGTAAAACGAAAATCATGTGCAATAACCATGTTGAGAATAAGAACACAATTGTCAAAATCAAAGATGCAGAACTGGAGAAAGTAGACCACTACATCTACCTAGGACAACAAATCTCTATAAAACCTACAAAAGAAAAAATCGAGCAAAGAATCTCTCTAGGATGGCAGGCCATCAGCAAAGCAAGCTCAACCATCAAAAACTAGAAGATCCCACTAAGCTTTAATGAAAATTAATGTTTTATTCCCAATTCAATTTTTAAATCGGTATTATTTAATGATTATTATTCTCTCTTTTTCTTGTATCATTCTCTGTGAATAACTTCTCGATGCCATTGTTCTTTGCTCATACATAAACAAAGACTAATTGAAAAAAAACATTATTCTATTAAATGGAATTAGCTATTTAAGAAATCTGACTCCTATGAGCAAACCAAATTTGTCATTTTATCTAACTAAATAAATCTACTTTGAAGCTGACACTTCTATTCTCTCCAAAATAATACTCCTATTTTCATGGATGTATGAACCAAGGGGGCAACTCCTTGCCCCCTTCTCCAAATGGGCAAAACCATGTTAAATTCTGGGCAAATCAAGCCCTCTACCCCCTTAACAAAAGAGTTCCCATATGCTCATGTCTATTATATAATTATTGATTTTTTTATATTCCCTAAATAACTGGTCCTAACATAAGGCATATACAATAAAAACTAATGGTTAGAGTACAAGACTCAAATGTCATTGCTATTGAATTTTTTCATATTTGCTCCACAAATGTGCCCTTATGTCAAAGTTTGCTTTATTCAGCAAATATTAATCACAAAAACTCACTCTATGATATCAAAATATATTTACTGCATATAAAAGTAATCATCATTTTCATGGGTCAAATTGAAGTTTTGAAATATACAAGATTCTGAGTTGGAAGTTTTGGAAATTACCTCAGACATATATACATGAAATGGCAGTGTTGAAGTTACAGTATGATTGTGAAGCAAACTAGTTATTTTATGAAATTTCAGTAATTTCATGAAATTCCTTGTTTCTCATTGAGTTCAGTAATAATAATATTATAAATAACAAACCTGTGATGCTGACCATTGTAACTGTAATGAGTTCAATCCTCATTAGGTGTCCCGCTACTATGGCCAAACTAAGCAGTATATACACTTTGAATACTGAAGCAGCGTTCCATAATGAAGAAAATGATACGGCACCTAAAAGGTAGAACCCGTGTTTTGCATGTCCACGGTAAAGGCAAAAAGTTGTTGATATGAAAAAGAAGAAAATGCTATAGTTGAAAATTATCATCTAGTTTATTTTTCCTTTTCTCTAACGTACAAATTTGGGTTACCAGGACTTATGAAAGATGTTAGAGAATGCAACACAGTAGATGCGCAGTACGAGGCAAGGAAAAAACAGATGGAGGACGATAAAGTTGGCTTGGGTGCAATAGAAAATGGATGACCTTTCATCTCTGAGTGAAAGTGACAACTGCTGCCTCGCCCCTTGGTGTACTCTTAGACTACATGCTGTGAACGGCTTTTTATGGGAAAGGCCTTGCCTAAGAAAGAACTCAGCCTTGATTAAGCCATGATAATGTTGTTCTCCAGTAACAAACCATGAGGAAAATCGAAAAGTCCAAAAAGGTTTGCTGGTCAGCTAAAATGCTTATTTTTTAAAGGACCTATCTTCTTTGATTATTCTGAATCTACGCAGGTTGTTCTCCTTGACGTCAAAGGTTTGCTGTCTGCAAAAACATTCATCATTCCATGAAGACCTGTAATCACTGACCCTGAACTCACGCAGCTTTACTTTCATGTCTCCAAGTTTACACTCACATGGGATTGGATACTTTATTTCTTATTTTGATATCTATTTTGTCCATGATTACTTCACAAATTTGAAAAAGAATTGGCAAAGTAGTATAGATCTTTAGGCAGTTTGGCATGGTGCTCCATCAAGTGTCTTGGGGTATGACTAAACCTTGACTAATTTCTTGATGGTTTCTGGCGTTTTGATTGGTCCTAAAATACATCATTATGTAAACCACATGCTCTTTTACTCTAAAATCTTCCATATCATGAGCCAGCAGATTCAAATGCGTGATGAACATCCTCAAGTCAACACTTGCAATTCACTTTCTAAAAGTTTTATCATCCTCTGACATTGGATGCAATATCTATCACCACACTACCAACATGACAACCAAAAGCTTCCTCTGTCTTTTTTATTGAAGGTATTGCATCCAATCGATTAATTATACATGAATCAGTTGCGTAGCTAATTATCCATCTTGTTAACCTCTCAAGAACAAGACCATCTGTTCAGTTTAGATGCATCCACCGCCTTGAAAATAACACGTTAAAAATTAAACATAGATTTTCATCAGCTAAATTGGGGAAAAACTACCAAATTTAGCTGGAAAATAACTCAATTGGGAACCGTCTGTTATACCTCATAATCTTTCCAGCTCTTTTCCTTTATTTTACCTCCCTTGCCACTTATATGCAATATTTAAAAAAAGCAGATTTTTGGAAAGGAAAAAAAAAATCAGACTTTTTTTAATAACTAGAATATGATTTGAATTGAAATAATCACCCCAGTAGAAATATGAATTCTTATCAAGCAGCAACATGTTTCAAACTTAATACACTAGTTAATCAAATTACAAATGAAACCAGACTATTCTCTTGGCACCACAGTCACCTGAGAAAAACTAAATATCAGACCAGATGGAACTGTGGAATTTTTATTCAAAAATCAGGTTAAGAGGATGTTTTGAATTCATAGATTGATAAGCAGGGTGAATACAATTGATGCAGCTTTGATTCTTCCCCTTCCTCCTTTTGATCCCCTCCACCTCATATATTTTTTTTAAATTTTAACACCACCACCAGATTTGTCTTGTTGAAATACACATTTGGTACCTTCCATTGAAGTTTAGATATACTGTAACAGCTAATTAACTGTTTAATGATGTATCTAGTGTAAGCCTAGATGTTCATTCTTAACTTTGTTCCTCCCCAAATTATATCCCTTGAAGTATGAGGGGGATAGAATTGGTTCCTCCAATCAATATTGCTAATCTATTAAACTATTAGTCCATCGGCCAGGGGAAATATTGGTACAAAAGTTATACTAAAAATGATTATTATGGTCATTAGGGGAGCCAAAACTATGTCCGAAAATGCTTGATGAACATGCCAGATGCCCAACTGAAGGCAGCCATTTTGAAATGTTAACTGTGAATGTACATTTCTTCCAATGAGGATTAAGTCATTTCGCATGGATTTGTCCCCAAATTTAATCACTTCGTCCAAGGCTTCCACAAAATTTAATTGAAATTCATTGAGAACTTTTGCAGATATCTTGCAAAAAGACAGAATGAATACAGGAATTTATGAAAAATAAACAAAAAATATCTCTCAATCAAGAACAAATTCCTGGATCCATCTCCAAAATTCAATCATTTCTCTCACGATATGGTGTAACATTCCACAAAATTTTATTGAAATTCTTTGAGAACTTTCAGAGATAACATGTAAAAAGTCACAAGCAAATACAGAAATTTATGGTAAAGAAAAAAAAGATTTTCATGGGGTTTTTTTCCCATGAATTTCTGTATTTGCGCCTGTCTGTTGGCATAATATCTTCAAAAGTTCTCAATGAATTTCAATTGAATTTCATGGAAGGGTAAGACACTCATTACATAAGATGTTGCAATGATTTTTTTTTTACATATTTCTCTATCTGCTCCTGTCTACCCCCACAATATTACCAAAAGTTCTCAATTAATTTTGATTGAAGATTAGCATAAAGCTTGTTGTGAGGAAAGATTGATTGAATTTTGAGGAATTTGTTCTTGATTGGGAGATATTTTTGCCTTTGAAAAAGAAAAATACATTTCTGTATTGGCTCCTCTCTGTCCATACAATATCTTCAAAAGTTTGCAATGACTTTCAATGACATTTAGTGGAACGGCAAGGCATTGTGTACGGAAAGATTGACTGGATTTTGGATTGGATCCGGGAATTTGTTCTTGATTGAGAGATTTTTTTTTTTCTCTCTCTCTCTGTACATTGCTCCTGTCTGTCCGCACAATATCTCCAAAAGTTCTCTGCGAATTTCAATGAAATTGAGGAAAAGAAAGAAGTGATTGAATATTGGGGTGGATCCAAGAACTCATTTTTGAATTTGAGATATTTTGGTGTTCTCTTTCCCATACTTATCTGTATTTGCTATCTGTTCCAGCAATATCTCCAAAAGTTCTCTTTGAATTCCAAATAAATTTTGTGGAAGGATAAGCCCCATTATAAGGGAGAAGTGATTAAATTTTGTAATCCAGAAATTTACTTTTGATAGAGATTTTTGTGTTTGCTTTATATACATTTCTTTTCTTGTGTGTTTTCTTGACATACATTTCTGTATCAGTTCCTGTTTCTCCACACGATATCTCCAATAGTTAATTTTGTAAAAGGGTGGGCAATAGGGCACAGAAGTGATAAAGTTTTGGGACAAATCCTGGCACATTTATGATTTAATCCTAATTGGTAGGAATATATATTCTCATTCAATCATTTTGAATTTTCTTTTAAGTTCATAGAGCAAAAGTTGTTGGATGATTTTTAGATCAGATATAACTTGGTTGCCTAGAAAAAAGATAACTTCCATACTCGCTTCAGCTGAGTGACTCAAAGGTCAACCATTTTCATACTCCGCAGACATGTACAATACCAAAATGCATGGTTGAATTTAGAACCACTAGGTGTACAATATACCTGATTTTGGCTTCTGTCCTATATACTATGTGATATCCCTACTTCACCTCCTTCACGGCAAGCAATCTGTTCCTACTTCTCCAAGTTCTCTAGCAATCTCTACTCCCTTTTTCCCTTCCCCCTTCTCTTTCACTTTTTCTTTTTCTTTAATTTTACCTTGGTTTTTCTTCCTTTCCAAGTGGTAGAGAGGATAGTCAAGTTTATACGCACACCTGTTGATTAAGATAATTCATCCTGAATTTCAGACAAATATTGTGCGTATCAATCTTGACCAATCCCCCTTTAAAAAAACAAACATAAGTAAAATAACTGACACAACAAGAACTGGGTTTCAAAATATTGTCTCTAGTTGGAAGGATCTTCAATCCAATTTTTTTGATAACAGATTGAACTTAGGCACTAACTCTCCCCAAAATATAAAAATTTGAAAAAAGTATGCGTGTTTGTGATCTTAAATCAGTATTCAACTCAGGATAAATTCATAGCTGCTCTGAAGAACTTCACCAGCTGTGGTCATATTGTTAACACGGCATAACATTTGATTTTTAGGTGTATATAAGAGGTTTTAATGAATATGAAAACAATTATATAAAGTAATAAATTTTTACAATGGTTATATTAAACTAAAAATCAGAATATCTCAAAAATCATTATGCATATAACAAATATGAACAAGTAATTATGAAAATGATACTCATTTTTAAGTTCACTATTCTCTGTGTTATTTTTCTAAGAGCAGTTATGAATATCAGTTTCAAACTTATCTGCACT